>JAJMSD010000139.1:0-21865 GCA_030558265.1 [Candida] pseudocylindracea
CCACGTCGCTGACAACCGCAGTGGAGGTCTGCGCCACACCGTTCGTGGTGACGCCGGTCGCGCCAGTCGCACCAGTCGCACCAGTCGCGCCAGTCGCGCCAGTCGCGCCAGTCGCACCAGTCGCAACAGTCGTGCCGGTGTCGGTTGCACCCGCACCCACGGTCGTCGTCGCCGTCACCGTCACCGTCAAGACGCCGTCAACCACCGCCGTGGACGTGGCAGTCACCAACGCCCGCTTCGCCAACGGTGCGCCGTCCGGCCGCACCAGCACCCACTCCGTGACATAGGTCGTCGCCGTGTAGTGCGTGGAGGTCACCACCTCGGTCGTCGTCGTCGTCGGCGCCGTGAGCGAGTACGAGTAGTTGCCCGGGCGCAGCAGCGAGACAGTGCTCACCGGCTCCAGCGTAGAGACCACGCTTGCGGCAGACGTCTCGCAGGACGCCGGAACATCGTCGTAGAACGTGCTGAGCGCTCCCAACCCCAGGTCGCTCGCATACTCCCCGGGCACCACCGTGAACACCGACGAGTACTCGGGCAGGATTGCGTACACGTCAGACCAGTGGTAGCCGCCAGAGGGCTCCACCGGCACAGCCGTCTCCATCGTGAACGTCTGCGTAGCCAGGGCCACATAGGTCGCGCCCAGAATGCGAAGGTCGCTCACGGCCGACGTCTGCTCCGCCGTCGCGTCCACCACCGCGGACGCCACGCCCATCTCCAAGTTTGCCAAGTCGTACACCACGTACAAGTGCTGCAATGTGTTGTCGCCAATGAGCACGTTGCCGGGAGTGGACGTCGGGTAGATGGTCATTTCGCAGAGCAACGTGCCGTCGCACTTGTACCCGAGCTCGAGGTAGTAGTCAGCAAGCGGAACGTCAATGCTGAAGCCGTCAAACGTGAGCGTGAAGGTCTCGGGCAACTCGAGATCGCACGGGCCAATGTACCCACCCTCCTCCTCGTCCCACAGCAAGCCGATCTGCTTCGCGAGCCCGTCGACCGCCGCTGCGGGAAGGTACGTGTAGGTGGTGCCCAGGTCGAAGATGGCGGACACAACTGCCCCCAACGTGTTGTCACCGCCGGTCACCAGCACGCCCTTGAGATCGATCCCGAAGGAGTCCACGTAGTTGTAGATGGGCAACAGCGGCACGAGCGGCACGACGTGGAGCGGTCCGGCAAACTTGGCGTAGTCGACGCCGCCAAACAACAAGTTGCCGGTGGCGGAGTCCGCGCCGTTGAGCCACAACAGGTACAAGGGCGAGTCGATGAGCCCGTCCTGGGCCAAGCGCAACGGGAAGTTGGGGTACGTGAACAGGCTGTCTTCGCCGTACACACTCGACTCGTCGGTCGCCAACGCAATGCCAAACACGTTCTCAGTCGAGTTGGCGGTGTCGGCAATGGCAAACTCAAAGCTGTCAATGGTGGCCCCGCCCATCGTGAGCGTGTCGGTGCCCCACGTGCCCTCGGCGTACGTGTAGTCCACGTACTGGATGTAGAACGACGCGTTGAGGTTCTTGTATGTGCTCAGCTGCAGCTGGTCAAACGTGCCGGTGTCGGGCGAGCAAAAGTCTGTGCTGGCGTCCGGCAGCGCGTCCGGAGACGTGCTGCAGAGCGTGTTGTCGGTGCTCACGACCCAGAGGTCCAGCGAGCCCGTGTCGATGAGCGCCGCCATCGGCTGCTGGTTCGACCCGAGCGTGAAGTTCACCATGTACCAGTACTGCTCGTTGGTGAGCGTCGTGTCCGGCAACGCGCGGCGGCTAAGCCGGCCCGGGTGGATGTCGCTGCGGCTGGTGCCGTGGTAGATGTCAAAGTCCACCAGCACGAGCGCGCACGCGCACAGCGCAAGGGTGCTCAAGGCAAGGGCAGCGAGCATTGGCGAGAGAGGCGTGCGGCCGCAGCCGGCTCTTATAGCGCGCGCCCGCGCTGCAACCGGCGTGGTGCTATCGGCGCGCCCCAGGCCTGTGCGCGAAACGCACGGCTCTGTTGTGCATGTGTTGCCAACAAGCAATGGGAAGGCAACCGCGAACATAGGCGTGGCTGGGCGCGGACTAGGAGGCTAGGCTGCGTCTGCGAGCCGGAGTGCGGCGGCGCGGCAGCCGTACCTGCAGTGGCGGCCGCGGTGGCGGCACGTGGGGCGGCGCCAAGCATGGAGGGCCCTGGCGGCCTGCACGGCCGATCGGGTGTGGCTCAGCCGCGTGGCTCCGACCTGCATGCACATGCGTGAAACGCGGTCGAGCGATAAGGCGGCGCCTGCGAGGCCGCGCGACCGGATCAGGCGGCGGCCGTGCCGCATCGGTGCGCCTGGCAACGCTGCTCGGGGGGAAATGTCCGGGGCCGCGTGCGGCTCGGGCGCGGCAGGCGAGGTGCGAGGCCCCGGCGGCCCGCCCGCTGGCGCATGCCTCTGGAAGCTGCTGGCGGGGACGGGGGAGCTCCTCTGGCGCGAGGGCGCCGGGGCTGGGGTGCGCCTTCTTGGCTGCAGGCAGGAGCACGGGCGGCCACGTAGTGCTCGGCAATGGGAAGCACACCGGCGCCGGCGTCCAGCAGGCGGCGGACTGCGGGGACGCACGGCCTTGCGCCCTTGGCGGCGCCCCTGCACGGGCTCCGGCCGCCATACAGATACGGGGGGGTTCCGATCAGGGGCTCCTGAGCCTCGGGGGAATGCGGGCCAGCGGCCGCGACACCAGACCAGCCCCTCGGCAGTGGAGACGTCCAGGAGTGGCGCGGACAGAGGAGCGCAGAGACCGGCCGACAGGCCGCTGGAAACGGGCCAGGGTCGGCATGGAGACGCAGCGGCCAGCCGGGAGGGACGTCCCGCGATCCGGCAGGACTCGCGGCCAGCGTCGGGCTCGCGGCGTCGCACCAACGACCGGTGCCCAGGAAAGGGGTCACGTGCGGGTGCACCGCCACACGCCCGCGCGGCACCGCCACACTCCTGCCTCTTTCGGTAATTGATCCTGCACAGACACTCCTTTTGCGCGATTTTTCGTGACCGGATGCGTCATCTGTGGCGGTTAAATGTGGCTTGCCCCCCGCTGCACCGCCACACTTCGCCACAGCGCTCATCTCTGCCTCCGCGCCTGCAAACACCTCCACGCCTGCAAACGCGCCTCCGCATGCTTCTCCACGGCCTCCACCACCAGTTTGTGGAGGGGTTCCATCCCGCCTACTTCATCCTCAACATGGGCATTGGCATCACCCTGACGATCTTTGTCCACGGCTATCCCTTTGGCCACACCTTCTTCCACATCCTCCTGTTGGTGCTCTTTGGCATCAACTGCGTCCTCTTTCTCGTGCTCGTCGCCTTGTGGGCGTGCGTGGCCTACCGCAACCCCCGCAAGTGGCTCTACGACCTGTGGGTCAATCCCTGCCTTGCCGGCTTCACCGGCTGCGCCGTCATGGGGTTCGTCACCATCATCAACTTCATCCACGCCATCGCCGGCGCCCGCGCCATTGTCTTCACCTTCACCTTGTGGTGGATCGACAGCGCCTTGTCCATCTTTGGCGCGGTTGCCATCACCGGCGCGTACCTCATGCCCGACCGCAGCGACAACCACATCCCCCACGAGTCGCTCCACCTGACGTTGTTGTTGCCGATCGTGCCGATGATGGTGGCGGCGTCGTGTGGCAACGTGCTCTTCCCCAGCCTTCCGCCGCTGCTCCGCGTCAGCACCCTCGTTGTCACCTTCCTCATGTGGTGCTGCGCCTGTGCCTTGGCGTACATGGTCACCACCGTGTACTTGTGGAAGTTGTACGTGCACAAGTTCCCTGCCGCCGGCATGGTGTTCACCGGGTTCCTCCCCGTGGGGGTGTTTGGCCAGGGCGGCTACGGCATCCTTCTCTGGGGCCAGAACGTCGGGGCCTTCCTCCGCACCGCCGCCAACGGCCAGTCCTTGGTGATGCACGCCAGCGAGGCGCCCGACGCGGCCGTGGTGGCCATCGTCGTGGAGTACGCGCTGTGGTTTGCCTCCAACTTCCTCCTCGCCTCCGGCTTCTTCTGGACCGCGCTCACCTTGTTCTCGATCGCATACCACCTCGTGTGCCCGGAGCGCGTCGTCAGCAGCGACCACTCCCTGTCCACCGCCGTGCCCCGCACGTTCCAGTTCCGCTTCATGCGCTACCACCGGGGCTTCTGGGCCATGACGTTCCCGCTCGGCACCATGCTGTTGCTGTTGCTCGAAAACCACCGCTTGTTCCCGAGCCTCCGGTTCTACCAGATCATCGGCTGCATGTACTCCATGGCGTTGTTGGTGGTGGTGCTCCTGTTGCTTGTCGGCGCCGTCGCCACCGTCGAGTGGAGCGCCCTCCGCGCCCGCCCCTGCGCCCAGTGTAACGACAAGACCGAGTCGGCCTAAGCCACTCCTAATGCATAAACGCCAAGCACATGTTTCTGTTCATTGGTGTCCGCGCCGTCCGGCCGTGTGCCGTCCGGCCGCCGCCGCTCGCCGCTGCGTGGCGCACGGCCCCCGCCGGTGCTCTCCCCGTCTGCAGTCTCACGCGCAAGGCGTCGACGACCGCCCCGCACCAGTTCTCCGCCGTGGAGCTCGAGGCCGCGCGCGTCGCCCGTGCCCGCTCCCTCGCCGCGTCGCCGTTCACGCGGCACCTCCCGGAGCGCCTCGTGCCCTATGCGGAGCTCATGCGTCTTGACAAGCCCGTCGGCACGTGGCTCTTGTACCTCCCGTGCACGTGGGCCATCACGATGGCGGCGTTCCAGGCGTCGGTGCCGCTCGGCTCCACGTTGTGGATGCTCGGCGTGTTCGGCGTCGGGCTGCTCGTGATGCGCGGCGCCGGCTGCACCATCAATGACTTGCTCGACCGCGACTTGGACAACAAGGTCGAGCGCACGATGGAGCGGCCCATCACCTCCGGCCGCGTGAGCCCCCGCGCGGCCGTGGCGTTCCTTGGCGCCCAGATGGCGGTCGGTCTCATGGTGCTCCTCCAGCTCCCGTTGAACTGCTTCCTTCTCGGCGCGTCCTCGTTGGCGCTCGTGGCCACGTACCCCCTCTTCAAGCGCTTCACCTACTACCCGCAGGCAGTGCTTCTGGCGTGCTTCAACTGGGGCACGCTTCTCGGCGGACCCGCGTTGGGCGTGTGGGACTACGGCGTGATGGCCTCCTTGTACGTGCTGACGTTTGCGAGCATGATGACCACCGACACCATCTACGCGCACCAGGACAAGGCGTTCGACGTCAAGGCGGGCATCAAGAGCACCGCGTTGGCGTGGGGCGACCGTTCCAAGTCCATCTTTGTCGCACTCACGGCGGTCCAGTTTGCCGGCTACGCCACCGCCGGCGTGCTTGCGGGCATGGGTCCCGGCTTCTGGGGCGGCTGCGCGTGGGGGTTCTACCGCATCTGGCGCATGATCTGCGACGTCGACCTCGACAACGTCGCCGACTGCTGGAAGCACTTCCGCAGCAACATCGGCACCGAGGCCATCTTCTTCCTCGGCATCTGGATCGACTACATGTTGCGCTTGATGGGGTTGTTGTAGATGTACATAGCACTAGCGCTGCGTGCGCGAGAGCCGCGCGCCCCACTCCACCGCCTCCTGCCGCGCGAGGCTCTTGGCGAGCACGCTCCGGTCAAGCGCCGCCTGGAGATCCACCAATCCGCGCACCAACACCTGCTCCACCAGCGCCACGCTGAACCGGTCGTCGAGCGTCGCAAGCACCCCGGAAAAGTCGAGCTCGCGCCCGAACTGCGCAAGAAACCCCACCATCGGCGGCGCCGCAAGCGTGAGGTAGAGGCCAAAGAGCTGCCGGCAGAGCTCCCGCAGCGTCTCCGCCGCCCCGCCCTGCATCGGGAGGAGCGACGTCCCGGCAAGCGTCTCGCACCCCGGATAGTCCCCGAGCCCAAAGAGCGTCGCCATGCACGCCGCGAGGTCGCCCGCGTGCCACTGGAGCGCTGCCCGCACGTACGCCATGTCGGCCGCCTCCGGGAGCGCCACCGCCGCCGCCACCGCCGCCCCGTGCGGACCCACCAACATCGCGTACAACTCCTGGAGCGCCGTAAAGTAGTCCGCGAGACGCGGCGCGGCGGCAGCGGCGCGCGCAAGCGCCACGCCGACGTACTGCAAGTAGCCCAACTTGCCGCCCAGCTCCCGGTACTGTGTGTGGAACGCTGCAATGGCGGCACCGTCCGACTCCAAGAGCGCCGCGCACGTCCCCGCAAGCTCGACGGCAAGGAGCGGGTATGCGCGGATGCTGCGGAGAAAGCGCGTGCGCACCTCCGACTGCCGCGCCGCGTCGAGCGTGGCAATTGCCGCGAGCACCATGTCCTGGTCAACGGCGGGGAGCGACTCCCAGTATGCCAACGCGAGCTCCGGCGCATGTTGCACCAACCACGCCAGCCACCGAGCCGGCTCCTGTGGGTGCTGCACCAACCGCGACACGAGCGCGTCGAGCGTCGGCGGTGTCTCCACCGCCACGTCCCCGTCGATCATCTCCCGCATCAACTCCAACAGACGCTCCCACTGGCCGGCGTGCTCGAGCACGTCGCACACGAGCGTGAACTGGCCGCGTGCACAAAGAGCCGCGACGCTCGCCATGCCCACGTGCCGGTCGGCCACTGCGCGCGCCACCGCCTCCGCATCACCGCGCGTGTACGCCTCGCACACGAACGCCACTTCCACCGCCGGCTCGGCGCCACCCGCGACCCACTGCGCCAACATGAGCAGCACAAACTGCTGGAGCGGCTCGTTCGCGGGGTACTGTGCGCGCACCTTGTCGACAACGGGCACGACGCCCCGCGGCACGGCGCACTCGCCCGGGAGCGCGTCGTCCCAGCGGGCACTGGCAATGTGCGCGAGCACTGCCGGCGGAGGGGGCGGGATCTGGGGGTCGAGCCCGGACCAGAGCTCAAACGCCTGGTCGAGCTGCAGCTCGAGAAGAGCCGCCACGGCGGCGTACAAGCTGAGGAGGGGCTTGTGGTCGGGCGCGGCGCCGCCAGCCTCGGCCATCACCACGTCGAGCGGCGAGTGCGTGATCCGTTCCCACAACAGCGGGGTCTGCACGAGGTACACGGTCTCGGCGGTGTACACCAACGTGTGGCGGACGGTGGGCGGCACGTCGACCGTTTCCAGGGCGTCCGGGAGAACACCCCAGAGGGGCACTGCGGGCGTCACCAGGGCCATGTCGCTGCCTGGCTGGAGGAGTCCGTGGGCGAGGTTGGCGACGGTGACGGGGTGCGCAAACAGCCACTGCTGGGGCGGGTCGGCGGCGGCAAGCAGCAGCGCCGTGACGAGGTTGCCGGCGGCGGCGAGCACGTACGGGAACTCGACAGCCACCAGGGAGGGAGTGTGCCCCCACACAACGGGGCTGCGGGTGCTGTCGCCGTGGATGTCCACCACCATGCCGAGCGCGGGGTCGTCGGGCAGGGCAGCCAGCACTAGGAGAAACTCCTGGTGGCCCAGCGGGTGGACGCGCGCAATGCAGGGAGCAGTGCCGGCGGGGGCGAGGGGGATCTTTTGCGCCCGCAGGGTGTCGACGAGGTCGTAGTGGTCGGGGGAGGCGACAACGACGTGGGAGCCGCTGGCGACGCCGCAGACGCTGTTTTTGTACGCCACCTCGCGCGCGAGCTTGAGGCGGTTGGTGGTGTCGATGCGGCGGATTGCCAGCTTGGAAAAGACCACGAGCGACAGCAGCGTGTCGGCGGCAATGTCGGTGGCGTCGCGAATGCGGCCGATGTTGGCGGGCGTGAGTTCGGGGAGGCGGTAGAAGGACACGGTGGAGTTGCAGAGGACGGCGAGGAGCTCCGAGGCGGCAACGACCGCGAGCCGAGCGATGGGGTGGGGCGCGACGTCGATGCGGGAGACGGGGATGTAGTCGGGGGTGGGGAAGAAGTGGAGGAGCTCGCCGCCGGTGGAGCCGAGATAGATGTGGGAGGCGTGGGAGGCGACGGCGGTGGGGGTGGTGTCCGGGGGAAGGGAAAAGAGGGGGGAGAACGAGAGGGAGGTGGGTGTGAGAGCCGTGAAGGGGGCGCTGGGCGCATTGTCGGTGGCTGGGAGCGATGCTGGGTTCAGAGAGTCCGCAGGCGCCTCGGTCTCGGGCGCGCTCTCGGGCACGCTCTCGGGCACACTCTCGGGCACGCTCTCGGGCACGCTCTCGGGCACGCTCTCGGGCACGCTCTCGGGCACGCTCTCGGGAACGCTCTCGGGCACGATTGCTGCCTCGGTCTCTTCCTCTGCGCCCTCCGCCTCTCCGTCTCCCGCCGCACCCGCCTCTGCCTCCGGCTTGACCGATACCCCCGGCTCGTCGTCCGTGGACGCTGCCGCTGCATTCGCCGCGCTCGGCCCCCCCACCGTGCTCGCCTCCGCCCCTGCCGCCGCCACCCCCGCGTCAGCTCCCGCGTCAGCCCCCGCCGCCGCCTCCTCGTGCGCCAGCCGCTCGCCGGGCCGCTCGCTCATGATAAACGCGTTGATTGTGGCACTACCGCAACCCGCCAAGCACGCAAAGGCCGCGCGGGCACCGCCTGGGCGCCCCGCAGACCGCACGGCCGCCGCTGCACGTCCCGCAGCCCTCACGCCTCCTGCTGCACGGCCCACTCCTGCCGGCACATCGGACACACGCCCTTGGCGCTGTCCAGGTTCAACCACTTGTCGATGCAGTGCTCGTGGAAGTGGTGCGTGCACTCGCCGGCAACCATGGGACAGTCGTCGCCCGGGAACTGGCACGCCGGACAGGTGCCGTCAAACAGCACGCGGCAGATGCCGCACAAGTCGCCGCTCGCAGCGTCCCAGTGCCACGTCGCCACCTGGTGCCACTGCTTGATGGTCACCTTCATGCTCATCGCGCCAGAAAAAAAATCTTGCTCCACTCATGCCTCGCCAGCGGTTCGACAAGAAGAATGCCCAGACGTACGCCATGGTGTACCGGGCGCACGACGACCCGTTGTACCACGACAGCGAGGCGCTGGACCGGGTGTTTGTGCCGGTGGTGAATCCGAACCACCCCAACGCGGCGCCGCGCCAGAACGTGCGCACGGCGAAGGACTTGCAGGCGGCGTTGGCGCCGGAGTTGGCCAGCGGAAACATGCGCGGGAACGAGGGCGAGGCGGCCATGTACGGGATCACGTTTGACGACTCCAAGTACGACTACATGCAGCACCTCCGGCCCATGGGCCAGGCGGACGGCACGTACATTGCCAAGAAGGAAAAGCCGGAGCGGGGCGCCAAGACGGGGATCGTGTTCAAGGACGATCTCTTGGAGGCACCGAGCAGCGAGCCGGTGCTCCGCAGCTACCAGGAGCAGCAGAACGTGCCGGACGCCATCTCGGGGTTCCAGCCGGACATGGACCCGGCGTTGCGCGAGGTGTTGGGCGCGTTGGAGGACGAGGCGTACTTGGAGACGCAGGCACCGGAGAACGACGACGCGGACTTTTCGGAGTTGCTTGCGGGCGGCGAGGCGGACGGCGAGGAGGTGGACGAGTGGGACATGGACAACGTGGAGGACGAGTACGCGGCGTTTGACAGCGACCAGGGCGAGGGCGAGGGCGGCTGGGAGCAGGACTTTGCGCGGTTCCAGCGGCTGCAGAAAAACGCCTCGAACCCGTGGGACCTGGACGACGAGTACGAGGGCCTGGAGGCGGGCGACACGGTGGCGCTGCTTCCGACCAAGAGCACCGGCAAGAGCCGCAAGAAGAAGGGCGCCATGACGGACACGCTGCTGTTCCTGATGACGAGCTCGGCGCTCCACCGCACAGAGGGCATGACGTTGCTCGACGACCGGTACGAGACCATGACCCAGACGTACGAGGAGGAGGAGGAGGCGAATGCGGCGCTCGATCTCCCGCCGCTCCAGATGGCGGGCGAGCGCGCGGACTTTGAGAGCATGTTGGACGAGTTCTTGGACACGATGGAGGTGGAGGGCGGGCGGCGCTTGGTGAAGAAGAACGCGGAGGCGCAGCGCTTGAAGGACGCGAGCGACGCCGTGCTGAAGGGCAAGTTGGCGAGCAGGCGCAAGAAGGCCAAGGCGGCGGGGAACGTGGACGGCATTGCGGGGCGGTTGGCCCAGTTGCGCATGTAGCGGGGGATGGACAAGACACATGGGGTAGGCTACGCTCTGCCGGAGGCGACCACGGCGACGCCGTTGGCATCGGGCACCTCGGGCGAGGTGGCGGGCACGCACTCGGGCGACATGACAAACAACTCGTACACGTACAAGACGCCGAGACACAAGGTGGTCAAGCCAATGAGGCGCGTGGTGGTCATCTCGGCAAACAGAAGACAGAGGATGACAATGCCCACGGGGATGCGCGGGAGGATGCGCAACCACTTGTTGACGCGGTGGGTGGCCCGGCCCGTCTTGGGGTGGATGGGGTTCTCCTTGCAGATGCCGGCAAGGAGGGTGAGGGCAAAGAGCGCCACGCAGATGCCGCCGGTGAAGAAGAACAGGAGGGCGTAGAGCAGGGGCTCGGCCTCGGCCGCGTGGGCTGCGGCGGTCGCGGTCGCGGCAGCCGTCTCGTGGGCCGCGGCGGTCGCCGTCTCGTGGATGCTCGTGGCGTGCGCCGCCGCCGTCTCCACCGCCGTCTCCACCGCTTGGAGCACCACCTGGGCCGCGTGGGCGGCGGCCGACTCCAACGCCGACTCCAGTTCCTCCGGCTCGTGCTTGTACGTGTGGCCGCCGCGCTTGATCAAGTCGCCCGCGGCGTCCGCAGACAAGATCAAGCCGGCAATCAACGGGATGTGGCCGTAGATCCAGAGACACGCCGTGTGGGCGTTGCGCCGCAACGGGTGCGTCGCGGTGACGGCCCCGTCGCCGTTAAAGTACAAGGTCATGAGCACGTACGCAATGATGCCCACCATGATCATGCGCCACATGCCGAGGTGGATGCCCTCGCCGGAGGGCGAGTCGCTGACGATCTTGGTGAGATACTCGCCGATGGCAATGACATAGAAGGCAGAGTAGCGCTCGACCTCGTGCTCGATGTTGAGCGCGGTGTGGTACTCGGCCTTGAGGAGGTTCTTCTTGACCCACGGGTGGTAGCAGAAGCAGAACCAGCACGCCTCCAACACAAACAAGGCAATCGAGATGCCCACCTTGGCGCGCGTGCGCACAAAGATGACGGCGATCCACACGCAGGCAATCACCGCGACGCCGGAGCCATAGAGGCGCATCTGCTGGCGGTGCTCCTTGATGTAGATCAGATACCACCACAAGCTCACGGCCAACAGGAGCCGCATCAACATGTAGGGCACCACAACCATGGCGGTGCTGGAGCGCGACTCGAGCACCGTCGCGGCGTTGTTGGCGTAGATGGCCAAGAGGATGATGGCCCAGAGAAAGTACATGCGCTGCGACAAGTCGTCCGTGTAGTAGTAGTTCATAAAGTCGCGGATGTCGGCCCAGACCTGGAACGCGCCGAGAAAGAGGAGACAGTACTGGAGGAACAGGGCCGCGCTGGCGTGCTCGGTGGCGGTGGTGGCGAGGTTGGCGACGATGCCGACGTACAACAAGTCGAGGAAGAGCTCGACGAACGACAGCCCGCGCTCGCCCTTGGTGCGGTAGAGCTTGCCCTGGTAGAAGTAGTTGAGAGCGTGCGGGCGCGTGAAGAAGCGCGAGCGTGGCGGCCGGCGGATGTACTCCACCAGCACGGCCCCGAACTTTTGCACAAAGTCCTCCTCCTCCTCCAGGTCGTACAACAGCGGCTCGTGCACCGCCAGGGGGATGTCGGAGGCGGCAAACTCGTCGAGCTGCTCGGTCGCGGGCGAGTGCACAAGTGAGTCGGCGGCCGACGGCTCGGCCGGCTTCAGCGGGTTCAGGGAAGAGGACATTCGGGAACGTGCCAAGAGACGACAAGCAAACGAGAGTGCATATTCCGCCGTGGCGGGGGGCGCTTGGCACGCATGGGTCTGCAGCGATGCGCGCCGCGCGGGCTGACATAATTTTTTCTCACACGATGGCGAGGACGAAGCTGTTGGCGGACGAGGTCCGCGAGCTTGCGAAGCCGCAGCGGGAGTACGACATCGAGGACGTGGGGATGCGGGAGGGGGGGAGTGACAGCGACAGCGCGAGCGACGCGGGGGGGCGCGAGCACTACGTGAGGGTGGGCAAGTCGTCGCTCCGGCGCGGCGAGGTGTTGCGGGGGAAGTACCGGGGGGGGGTGGTTTCGCGGGAGGGCTTGTACGGCAGCGGGGAGAGCGGGGAGGGGAGCGGGGAGAGCGACGAGGGGAGCGAAGGCTCCGGCTCCGACTCCGGCTCCGACTCCGGCTCCGACTCCGGCTCTGACTCCGGCTCCGACGACGACCGCGCCACAGCCTCCCCCGCGGACGATACCCCCGCGCTTGCCGCCCTCATCTCCTCCGAGCGCCTGCACCGCCTCGCCCGCCTCTCCTCCACCGCCACCTCCGACAGCATCAAGGGCTACGCCATCCTGTCGCAGCGCAAGGTCTACGACGCGATTGTCGATGCCCGCATCAAGGTCCAGAAGGCCGTCGCCGCCCTGAACACGCTCCCGCTCTCCGCCGAAGCCTTTGACGAGTTTGCCTCCGACGACAGCGCCGCGCTCCTTGCCGCCGCGCGCGAGGCGTCTCTCGGGTTGTTGGCCCTGATCCACCGCCTCCGCCAGCGGCTCCACGCCCGCGACCACATCCCCGCGCCGGCGTCGCGCAAGCGGCCGCTCGAGACGCTTGCCGAGGCGCTCGCCGACTCCGCCGCGTACGACGCGTCCCTCGCGACGTACCGCGCCAGCGTGCTTGCCAAGTGGCTGCACAAGGTGCAGCAGCTGCTGGGCACGGCCGCCCTCAACGCCGCCAAGTTCAAGGTGGTGAACCAGCTGGCAGAGGTGCAGGTGCAGCAGCAGCTCCGCGACATGGAGCGGTTGGTGAAGCGCACGCGTCTCAACCGCCGCGGCGCCGCGCCGTTGGGCTACACGCCCGACACGGCGGCGGCAGAAGAGTCGGACGCCGACGTGCCGGCGGCTGCGGCGGTGGACACGGGCGAGCACCCGTTCGTGTTCGACGACGAGGACTTTTACCGCGTCTTGTTGAACGACGTGATTGCCGGACGGCTCGAGGCGCAGAACCCCACGGCGGTGGGGCTGAAGGTGGTGGGGCTGAACCACACCAAGGTGCACCGGCAGGTGGACACGCGCGCGAGCAAGGGCCGCAAGCTCCGGTTCGAGGTGCAGGAGCCGTTGCAGAGCTTCGCGCCGGTGCGCCCGTTCGCGTGGGACGGGTGGCAGATGGACGAGTTGTTCGCCGGGTTGTTGGGCCAGCAGGTCGACTTGGGCGAGGACGAGGAGGCAGAGGAGGCCCCGGACACGGGCATCTCCATCTTCGGGTAGGCCACGTGATGCACAAAACCGAGATTGCGCGTGGCGCACGCGTCGCACACATGTCCACCGCTGCGTCGCAGGTGGAGGCATTGGGGCTCTTTGCCGCGTACCACGTGCTCGTGGTGGCGGCGGGCATCGACGGGGCGGCGATGGCGGAGCTCACGGAGATCCTCCGCGCCAACAGCGCCGAGGTGGCGGTGCACGCGCCCGGCACGGACCCGAGCCGCTTTTCGGTGGTGGTGGCAACCACCACGGCGTTCGACGGCTACGCCGCGGCGGTGGCCGCGATGGTGCCGGTGGTGACGCCGCAGTTTGTGTTGGCGCTGTACGCGCAGCGGCGCGTCGTGCCGAGCAACCGCTTCAGCACCGCCGCGCTCCCGCTCTGTCGCGTCGTGGTGTGTGTGGCGCCGTGCGTGCTGGCGCGCCAGCGAGACGCCGCCGGCGCGGTGGTGCGGGCGATGGGTGGCCAGTGCCTGGCGCAGCTCACCAAGAACACGACGCACTTGGTCTCCAGCAGCGAGAACGACGAGTTGGTGGTGGTGGCGGAGGGCTACAACACCGAGAAGCAGAACGACCAGGACTACGGCGAGACGCGCATTGCCATCGTGGGGTTCCAGTGGGTTGTCGACTGCTTCAAGCAGGGCCGCCAGTTGGACGACGCCGCGTACGGCTTGGCGGCCGGCGCCGCGAGCCCGGTGCCGGTAGTGCCGCTGGCGCACGCGCCGGGCGCTGTGTATGTGTCGGCGCACCAGGCCGCGGCGGCCGACCTTGTGGAGGCGGTGCGGCTGGTGGTGGTGGCGTCGGGCGGCCGCATTGCCGCGTCGGTGGAGGAGGCACAGGCGGTGGTGTGCAACCTGCGCGACGACCCGGTGTTTGCCAGCGTGGGCACGCGTCCCGTGGGCACGCTCGAGTGGATGCTTGCGAGTCTCCGGGGCACGCCGCGGCCGTCCACCTCGTTGGGCTGCTATCCGTGGGTCGGCAAGACGGTGCGGCCGTTGGCGGGGTGCGTGGTGGCCATTTCCAACTACCGCGGCGACGGGCGCGTGTATCTCGAGCAGTTGGTGGTGGCGCTCGGCGGCGTCTTTTCCAAGACGCTCAAGCCGAGCAACACGCACTTGGTGTGTCCGCGGGTCGAGGGGGCCAAGTGTGCGCACGCCGCCAAGTGGGGCGTGCCGGTGGTGGGCCACCGGTGGGTGGAGGAGTGCTACGTGCGGGAGCGGCGGGTGCCGGAGGGGGAGTACCCGGTGGGGGAGGGTGCGCCGTTGGGAGCGGCCCGAGTGGAGGTGCGGGAGAGGGAGCGTGGGGGGCGGAAGCGGGTGCGGCCGGACGCAGACGTGGTGATCACGCTGTCGCCGCCGGTGGTTGTGGACTTGGAGGAGTCTGCGAGCGAGGCGGAGGGCGAGGCGGAGGGCGAGGCGGCGGGCAAGGCGGAGGGCGAGGCGGAGGGCGAGGCGGAGGGCGATCTGGAGCAGGAGCCCACATCCTCCCCGGCCCGCTCGCAGCCAGAGCCCGCGTCCTCTCCTCCCAACACACACCCCGAGACCCTGCAGGCAGACCGCACGCCCTCCACATCCCAGGGCGAACCAGCCACCCCCGCCCGCGGTCGCTCGGCCAAGCTCAAGGCCCAGGCAAAGATCCACGTCGACATGGACGCCGAAAACTACTTCCAGGCGCGCAAGCACAACAAGAACGCGCCCTTGTTCGAGGAGTGGCAGCAGAAGCAGCAGCAGCGCGCATCGTCGCCGCCGGACGCCGCGCCAGGCCTCCGGTACATTCTCACCGGCGTGGCGGTGGAGCTCTCGCCCAGCGAGTCGAAGCGGCTCGCCGACGTCGGCGTGGTGGCGGTGGAGCAGCTCGAGCAGGCCACGGCGCTCATCTCGCCCAAGCCGGTGCGCACCGAGAAGTTCCTCTGCGGGTTGGCGCGCGTGGCACACGTGCTCCACCCGGTCTTCTTGCAGAAGGCGGCGTCGGGAGACGTGGACACGGAGGCGTACTCGCTCGATGCGCGGGTGCCGGGAGAGGTGCGCAGCGTGGTGGGCGCGTTGCTGCTCCACGAGGTGATTGCGCGGCGCCCGCCCGGCGGCCTCTTTGCCTCGCACACGCTTCTCGTGAGCAAGAACCTCCCCGGCGGCGCCGCGCCGGGCAACGTGCTCCGGGCGCACGGGGCCTCGGTGGTGGTGGCCAAGGCGGCGGAGACAGGCGAGTGGAGCCCCGGGGTGCGGGTGCTCGTGGCGGCCAGGGACGACCAGCGGTTGGTGGACGGGTTCACCAAGGCGTGCCGCAAGGCGGGCGTGCGGGCAGTGGTGGTGGACTGGGACTGGTGCGTGCGGAGTGTGTTTGCTATGGCGGTGCATCTCCCGGATGACTGATGGGCGGCTACGCGGTGCTGGAGCCCTCCTTCACGTCCCGGTCCAAGCGCCGCTCGACGTCGCGCCACTTGGCCACGACGCCCTTGTAATACTCCACGTTCACGTCGCACAAGCGCAACAAGCTCTGCTTCAACTCGCGGCCGGTGATCTGCTCGAAGTAGGTCCACTCCTTGAGCAAGGTCTGCTCGAACTCCTCGAGCAACTGCTCCTGCAGCGCCACCTCCGTCTCCAAGGTGGCAATCTTGTCGTCCAACTTGCTCAACTTGAGCAGCCGCGCCTGTTCGTGGTTCACGCCCTTGAGGTCGTCGAGCTTGTGCATGAGATACAGCCGCGGTCCCGTGGTCTGGCCCGAGCTGGTGATGAGACGGTTCTTTTCGTAGCGGTAGTCCGAGAGATAGCCCGTGAGCAGCTCGAGATCCAACTTGCGCTCCTGCTTCAGCTTGAGGAGGCGCTTGAACGCGACAATGAGCTGCACAAGCAGCGCGAGGCTCGTGACAAACTGCTGGTCGACAAACTGGGCGTACTGGCCCAAGCCGTGCGCCGCGTGGTCGATGCCGGTGGCAAACGCCTCGAGGTCCCCTGTGAGCGCGCCGTCCACCAGCACGGCGCGGAGGCGCGTCAAGTTCTGCTGGAAGGCGGCGTAGTTGTCGCCGAGCTGGCCGCTCTTGGCGCCGATGCGCTCAAACACCTTGGTGATGCGGCTCAAGTTGTCGTTCAAGCGGTTGAGCTTCTCGTGGATGGCGAGAATGTCCTCGTTGGTCTCCTCCGTCTTCTTGAACGCGTTCATGAGCGTTTCCGTCAAGGCGTCCACCGCGGTGGGCTCGTCGGTGGCCACCGTCAAGTTGCGCTTGTACACCAGCCAGTCCTTCAGCAGGAGAAACACCACCACCGCCTTGCTGGCGCAGAGCGCCTTGTGGGCGAGCACGCGCGCGAGGAAAATGTCCAACGCGTGCTGGCGGCGCGCGAGAAACTCGTCCAGAAAGCGGCTGCTCTCGCCCTTGAGGTACGTCAAGTTGTGCTTCTCGGGAAGCGGCGGCACGAGGAGCGTGGGGTAGTCCAGCACGAGACACTGGTAGAGGAACTCAAAGTCCAGGAACCGGCGCCGCATCACGAGGTGCAGCAGGGGGAACGCCGGGTTGTTGGTCTCGGTGGTGATGAGGTACAGCACGTAGTGCGTGGGCTGCTGAGCCACCTGGGGGTCGCTCACGGTCGTGCGGACGTAGTAGGTGGCGGCCGTGGGCGAGGACGGGGCGCTGGCGGGTGCAGGCGCGGCGGGCTCGGCGGCCGCCCCCTCCGCCGCCGGCGCCTCCTCCTCGGGCTCCTCGCCCACCGCCCCCAACTCCGGCGTCGCGGGCGCCTTCTGCGCCTCCTGCACCTCCTCCCGGTCCCACTGGATCAGCGTGAATTGGTCAGCCATAGCGGAAGAGTGGCGCCGATAGGGATGGCGCGCCGCGTGCAGGATGTGGGCATTGGGCGGTCACGTGGCGGGGGTCGCGTGGCGCTGCGCCGCTACCAGCTACGGATGTTTTCCCACATGGTGTACGCCATCATGACGGTGCCGAGGGCGAGGATGGCGAGCGGGGCCGCGGCGGGGCCGCGGGCGCGCGTGTGCAACACGGGCGGGAAGATGTAGATCAAGGGGATGCACGCCAAGCTGCCGACCAACAGGACAAAGTGGTCCAAGTCGCCGGCGCCGGCGGTGGCGAGCGCCATGGTGAGCGCCACCACGAGCGCGCGGAAGCCGTTCTTGGCCCACTTGATGCCTGCCAGCCGCTTGCCCAGCAGCTTGCCAAAGAGGGCCGTCTCGAGGATGCGGATCGCCGGGAAGAGCTGGAGCGGTGCCGAGAGGATGATGGCGGTGGCGTACAACACCTGCACGAGCGCGCCGGCGGGCGACGCCAGCGGGAGGTTGCGCCACACCACCGTCTCGGTGCTTGCGCCGAACGCCACGTAGCACAAGCCGCCGATGGACACGAACACGCCCGTGACAATCGCCATCGTGAGGGTGAGCGCGGGCGTGAACTGGCGCGGGTGCTTCATCGTGGCCTCGATCGGGAGGAGAAGGCCAATGCCCTCGTACGAGAACACGGCGGTGCCGACAAAGATCAGCCACTGGGGACGCGCCGCCGCGACGCCGGCCGCGACGCCGGCCGTGGCAATGTGCCCGCTCGCGTACACAAACACGTAGACAATGCCGATGAAGATGAAGGCGTTCAGCACGAGCACCGGGGTCGAGAGCAGCGCAATGTTGCGGGTGAGCGCCAACGGATAGAGGATCAGCACCTGCACGAGGATGAGGAGCGTGGTCGAGAGCGCGCCGTCGCTGCACACGAGCAGGCTGCGGGCACACACCACGGGCGAGAGCACGTTGCCAAGCGTCTCCAGCACAAACACAATGTACGCGGCGCTGAAGCCGAGCTGCGAAAAGACAATGGCCGTGAGGATGGCGTTGCGCATGGGGCGGCCGCAGAGCTTGTCGCCCACGCCGCCGTACGACAGCACGTTGGTGACGTGCTTGGCGTCGATGAGGAGGAGGAAGCAGTAGAAGGAGACAATGCTGAAAAAGACGAGGAGCCCGCTCGCCACCGCCCACCCGGCGTTGGCAAACCCGCGCGGGAGAAAGAGCACGCCGGTGCCGATGAAGGCCTTGAGGAGGAGAAGGAGCGTCTTGGTGGTCAGGGCAAGCTCCTGCTGGCGGAACACCACGGGGATCTGCGGCACCGCCGGCTCGAGCAAGGGCGTGGTGTCGCTGCCCTCGTCGTCCAGCTCCGCCAAGTCCTCGCCGGCAAAGTGGCCGTACAAGGCGAGAAACTCGACAAAGTTGCGGGTGAAGTTGGCCTGGTGCGTGCGCGCGTACACAAACTGGCGGCGGAACCCGCCCGGCGCGCGGATGTCGGCGGCCAGCGGCATTGACACCAGCAGCAGCCGCAGCCGCATCAGCGCCACGCCGTCGTCCGACAAGGTGCGCCGCACGCTGGGGCGGCGGAGCGTGTAGAGGTCGCGGGTGGTGTCGCCGCCGGCGCGGTTGAGCGACGAGAACGGGTCGTCGTCATTGAGGTGCCGCGTGAGCGTCGAGAGCGTCGTCCGCGAGAACTCGTCCGGCGCGGGCGAGGGGGCCCGCGGATCCATCAGACGGGCGTCGGCCATGCGGGAGCAATCTGATGTATATACCGTTTAAATGACCGCACGTGCACACGCCGGCTGCACGCACCCACGCCGGCGGCACTCACGCCAGCTGCACGCACTCGGGGCCGTTGTACACGGCCGCCAACTCCAACGACTTTTCCCAGTGCACGACGGTGCTCGTGCGCTTGCTGGCGTTCGTCTCGTCGCGCCACAACGTGCCGATGTCCAGGTAGCGCGTCTCGCTGCCGATGATCCCGAGCACCACCGCCGTGCTCGGCTGCGGCCTGCCCGCCACCACCAGCTCGACAAACTGCACCGCGTGCACCGCAAAGCGGGTCGCGCGCACGCGGTCCATGGCCGTGGGCATGTCGCCCTGCTGCACGTGTCCGGGGATGGCCGTCTTGCACTCGAAGCGCGCGCCGCCCGCCTCGTTGAACACCGCGCCGAGAAGCTCCGTGCTCCACACCTTCAGCACCTTTTCGTTGCGGATGATGATGCGCCCGGCGCGGTTCTCGCCCTGGTCGTTGGCAAACAGCAGGCTTACCTTCAGCACGTCGCGCGTCACGCGCGCAAGGTCGAGCTGCTGCTCCGGCGTGTACACCGCAAGCGCGCCCGTCACCAACCCGCACGTCGCCGCCACGTAGCCCGAGTTGCCGCCCTGCACCTCCACCACAAACGCGCGCCGCCGCAGCGCCGCCGCGCTCTGCTTGATGGCGTCGCAGTAGTTGACGAGAATGTTCAAGCACGTGTCCAGCCCGAGCAGGTACTCGGTGCCCGGCACGTTGTTGCTCACCGTTGCGGGGATCACCACCGTCGGCATCTGGAACACCGGGTACTGCGCCCGCGCCTCCTGGAGCTGCTTGCCGGCCTTGAACGCCTCGAACCCGCCCACGATGATCAAGCCGTGGATGCCCAGCGCCTGGAGCGCGTACGCCACCTTGCCCAAGTCCTGGTCGGGGAGCAGGCGGTTCGTGCCGATCTCCAGCCCGCCGCGCGAGTGCCACGCCTCCACGTCGATCCACCGGAGCTGCTGGAGCAGCCCCTTGCCGTGCTCAATCAACCCGGAAAAGCCGCCGCGGATCGCCACGAGACGGTGGCCGCGCGAGATGGCAAAGAGCGCTGCCGCACGCGTCGCGGGGTTCATGCCCAGGTTCGGCGCGCCCACGTGGATCACGCCAACCGTGCAGGGCGTGTCCAGGAGGTTGGCGTCGTCCTCGTCGGCGATGCGCGTGGCGAGGAACGTGTCGTATGCCTGGGAAAACTCCAGGTCGCGCAACGCCATCGCGCCGTCAAAGTCCTTGGCCTCGATCGCCGCCGCCACCTTCTGCGTCGCCGCCACCGCCTCCACGAGCGGCACGCGCACAATCTCGTTGCGGCAGATGCCAATCATCGGCAGAGGCGTCTCCGGGGTCATGTCGAGCACCGCCCGGACCGCCTCCACGCCCTGGAGCGTGGCGAGATAGCGGTCGAACAGGACGGCCGTGCCGCCGCGCTGCACGTGGCCGAGCGTGGTGATGCGCGTGTCGAGCCCGAGGTCCACCAACGCCTGCTTCACCTGCTCCGCCGTGATGGGGTTGAGCTCGTCGTCGATGGCGCCCTCGGCCACGATCACCGTCGTGTTGCGCTTGCCGTGCGCGCGGTGGCGCTTGGCGACGAGCTGGAGGTCGTGCTGCCAGTGGCCGCTGCGCGCGGGACGCTCGGGGATGAAGATGTAGTCGGCGCCGGTGGCAAGGCCGGCGTTGAGCCCCAACCACCCGCAGTGGCGGCCCATCACCTCGACCACGAATGCGCGCAGGTGCAGCGTGGCGGTGGCGTCGATGTAGTCCACCATCTCGCAGATGCGCGTCAACAGCAGGTACGCGCCGATCGTGGTGTCGGTCATGGCCATGTCGTTGTCGATGGAGCCGACGAGGCCGACGACGGCAAGCTGCAGCGCGTGGTGGTGCGCAAACCCGGAGCCCTCCTCCTGGATGAGCTCGGCGACGAGGCTGGGCCACTCGTGGCGGAAGCGGTCGGCACCGGTGAGCGAGCCGTCGCCGCCGACAACCACAAGCGCGTCCACGCCGAGCGCGAGGAGGTTGCGGGCGGCCTTCAAGCGACCGGGCCGTTCGCGGAACTCGGCGTTGCGGGCGGTGCCGATGAGAGTGCCGCCCTCGGAGAGCCAGCCGCGGACGTCGCTCCAGTGGAGCTCGCGGATGGCGTCGCCGCCCTTGACCAAGCCGTCGTAGCCGTCAAAGATGCCAAACACCTGGCAGCGGTGGTGGATGCCGGCGCGCACCACGGCGCGCACGGCGGCGTTCATGCCCTGCGCGTCGCCGCCCGAGGTCATGACGGCAATGCGCTTGGCGTAGGCCGGTGCCGGTGTGCTCAGGCCCGTGTGGCGCGCGTGGTGGAGCGGCTTGGAGGCCGCAATGCTGGCGAGGTGGAACGCGAGGGGCAAGCCGGTGGGGTCGGTGGTGGTGATGGAGGCGGCACCCACGGAGGCGGTGAGACCGGCGGCAGCAATGGCCTCCTCGACGGCCGCCAAGTCGGGCGTCGAGAAGGCCACCGCGGCGGCGGAGGGCGTGGGCGCGGCGTCGACGAGGCGGAGCTTGACGATGGCGCCGGACAGGAGGTCGTCGCCGTTCTCCTGCGCGGGCACGACGTTGCCGGCGGCGGTGGTGGGCACGGTGGGGAACGCCTGCATCCAGCACTCGGCCACCAGATCGTGGGCGACGCCCAGGCGGTGGCCGGCGGTGGCATCGGAGCGGCTGAAGCGGCGCACGGGGCGGAAGCCGAGCGCGGCGTAGAAGCCAATGGCCGCGTGGTACGCGGGCGCGGAGTCGGTGGCGGTCAGCACGAACGCCGGGCCGGAGATGTACGACATGGGTGGGTGCCAAGCGGTGGAGCGGAGCGGTGTATTTAAAGGGGCATCGGGAGATGGTTGTCCGTGCGTCAGGTGAGGAGGGCGCGTGGCGGCGCGGAGCGTCAGGGGACGCGGCGGCGGGAGGTGGGCCGGGGGGCTCCTGCCCGGCGGCACGGCGGCACTAGCGTGCGGGGTAGCGGCGGGCGGCGCGGCGCACCACCCGCCGCTCCTGCGCACCCACTCGATTGTCAGCGAGTCGCTC
>JAJMSD010000013.1:0-90439 GCA_030558265.1 [Candida] pseudocylindracea
CGCGCTCCGCGGCGCCCGGGTTCGTCCGATCCCTGGACCCGCATTTCCGGACGCGCATGACGTACCCCAGGTTTTTGGCCTATCAAGCTCGACGATATAAAAGGACGCTAGCCGCCCCCCGTGCGCCCCGTAACCCCCGCGCCCACAATGCTGTCGCAGCCGAAAAAGAACCCGCTTATTGACCTCGTTGCCGGCGGCACCGCCGGGCTCTTCGAGGCGCTCTGCTGCCACCCCTTGGACACCGTCAAGGTGCGCATGCAGTTGTACCGTCGCCAGGCCTCGGGCAAGCCGCCCGGCTTTGTGCGCACCGGCATTCTGATTGTGCAGAAGGAGCTGTTCGGTGCTCTCTACAAGGGCCTCGGTGCCGTGGTCATTGGCATTGTGCCCAAGATGGGCATCCGCTTCACGCTGTACGAGTACTACCGTCTGTTGTTGTACGCGCCCGACGGGCTGATCACGACCGGCCAGACGTTTGTCGCCGGTGTCGGCGCCGGTGTGACCGAGGCCGTTGTGGTGGTGAACCCCATGGAGGTGGTCAAGATCCGCCTTCAGGCGCAGCACCACTCGCTCAAGGACCCGCTCGACGTGCCCAAGTACCGCAACGCGCCGCACTGCGCCTTCATGGTGGTCAAGGAGGAGGGCTTCAGCGCCCTCTACCGCGGCGTCACCCTCACCGCTGCGCGCCAGGCCTCCAACCAGGGTGTCAACTTCACCGTGTACTCCAAGTTGAAGGAGCGCCTTGCCGACTACCACCAGGGCGGGCCCATCCCGCTGTGGCAGACGCTGTTGATCGGTCTTATCTCCGGTGCCTTGGGGCCCTTGTCCAACGCGCCGCTCGACACCATCAAGACGCGCATGCAGCGCGAACTGGGCAAGACGGGCGAGCTGGGCATGCTGCGCATGACCCGCATCGGCACCAAGTTGTTGCAGGAGGAGGGCTTCCGCGCCTTGTACAAGGGCATCACGCCGCGCATCATGAGAGTCGCCCCCGGCCAGGCCGTCACCTTCACCGTGTACGAGTTCATCAAGGGCCACTTGTTGGAGCGCAAGGAAAAGTTGGCCTAGGTCCAGCCGCGCCGCGCACCGCGCTTAGCATGAATAAAGGCAAACCCACACGCACTTTATGGGCGACGTCAAGCACCACACGCGTCTGACGGCCCCGCGGCACGGCATTCCCGCGGTCGTGCCGCGCTTGAAGCCCGTGCCCTACACCAATGCGGACGCCCTCGACCGCTTGCGGCCCGTGGCCCTTGTGCGTGCGACCCGCGAGACGCTCGTCGACGGCATCCCCGCCGGCGACGTGCCTGCTGACCGCGAGTGGTTCGTCACCGAGGAGCACCCCTACAACAAGCGCGGCTTCCGCTACCGCATGTGCCGTCCCAGTCCGCACCTCCCGCTGTGCATGTACGCCCTGACCGACCTCGCGCCCCACGCCTCGCGCGTGCTGTTCTTCGACCGCCTGCCGAGCGTGTTGGTCGACGCCGCCATGCGCACCGTCACCACCCCGCACGGGTGGCGCAGTGCCCGTGCCAACACCGGCATGCGCGAGGGCGCGTGGTACTTTGAGTACCGCGTCGGCGGCAGCGGCCACGTGCGCGTCGGCGTGGGCCGCAAGGAGGCGGCCATCGAGGCGCCGGTCGGCTACGACGCGTACAGCTACGGCGTGCGCGACCTGCTGGGCCAGAAGGTGCACGTGAGCCGCTTGGCTGCCTTCATGGAGCCGTTCGGGCCCGGCGACACCATCGGCATGTTGGTTGAGTTGCCGCCGCTCGCCACACAGTACGCGCTTGCCGCGCGCGAGACCCTCCCCGAGCTGCGCGCCAAAAAGACCAAGCGCGCGACCCAGCTGCTTCCGGTCGCAAACAACGTGGTGCGCGACCAGATCCCCATCCGCTACCGCTCGCAGCTCTACTTTGAGCAGTACGAGTACACGCCGCTGCAGCCCATGACCCACCTCCTCAACCCAATCACGGTGTTTGGTGAGACGGCCGTTGTCGACAAGCAGGTGTACGAGCCGCCGACGTTGCCGGACTCGCGGGTCGTTGTGTACAAGAACGGCGGGCACTGCGGGGTCTTGGTCGAGGGGCTCAACGCGTTTCTCCCGCCGTGTTCGTCGATGGACCAGCGGCCCGACGGGCGCTTGGTGGACGACGGCGACGTGGGCTACTTTCCCATGATGCTGGTGTTCCGCTACGGCACCGTCGAGTTGGTGTCCGGCCCGGAGTTCACCGCCTGCGACGCTGACGTGCGCGCACGGCTCGCCGCCGGCACGGTGCGTCCGCTCAGCGCGCGCTACGCCGAGCAGGTGTGCGACCTGG
Organism: [Candida] pseudocylindracea; assembly: GCA_030558265.1. Classification (NCBI taxonomy): domain Eukaryota; kingdom Fungi; phylum Ascomycota; class Pichiomycetes; order Serinales; family Debaryomycetaceae; genus Limtongozyma; species [Candida] pseudocylindracea. The sequence goes on from JAJMSD010000013.1 coordinate 2,319, forward strand.
TGGTGTGGGACATTGTAGACGAGGTGGAGTCCGAGTACTTGGACTACCTCGAGCGCGAGGCGCTCCAGACGCAGGCATGACATGGCGTACCGGGGGGCAGAACCCCCGCATTACTCGTGTATTCGTTACATCTCGAAGCTCAACCAGTCGAGGTCCCGCATGTTGATGCGTTCCTCGTCCCCCTCGAGAGTGTGGGTATGCGGCTGCAAGCTCGCGCTGAGGTTGCTGACGGTGCTCGGCGGCGGGCGCCGGCTCTGCTCAAAGTAGCCGCCGGACAACAGCGCAAACAGGCCAAAGTCGCCCTGGCTCGCGAGCAGCATGTCGCTGCGGCGTCTTTTGAAGTCCGGCAAGCTCTCAACCGGCAGCGGCGCCACCGGGTGCGGACTCGGCGCCAACGTCGGCAACAGCGTCACCAGGAAGCGCTGAGCCAGGCCATACAGCCCTGTGGGGGTTGTGGGGGTCAGAAACCGGTTCGGCACTCGCAGCTGCGCAATAGGCACGGCGCCGTCCTGCGGCTTGGGCAAGATGGGCACGTGCTTGTAGCGCGCGGGCGGCGTCAGGTCGTACGCGCTCTCGTGGAACAGCTCGCGCGGCGTGCTGCCCGCGGATATTATGCCAAACCCGGTACCCTTCTTGTCGATCGTGACGCTGCCGGAGGCGCGCCGCGAGTTGCGTTTCTTGATCACGTCGGTCTTGAGACTGAGCGGGCGCACCGTGCCGTGGAGCTTCTGGAACAAGCCGCACGCGTTGCACAACGTGTTGCCGGCGCCGTCGCGTCGCCACAAGGGGGTTTTCTGGGTGCGGCAGTTGGAGCACTCGACCGTGTCGCCGAGGCGCGGGCGCGCGGCGGGCGGCGCCGAGGTCTCGACCGGCAGGCACTCGACCAGGGACAAGTCGGTCTTGCGGGCGGCGCCGTCGGTGGGGCTGTCGGTCAGCAGCGCGGGTGTGATGGTGCTGGGGGGGAAGCTCATGGCGCGGTTAAAGTCGATCAGTGCGGAGTGTAGTTCCAGCACCAAGTCCAGCGGCGCGGGCAGAGGGTTCGCCACAAAGGAGTGGGCGGCGGGGGCAAGCTGCAGGTGGCTTTTGCGGAGGGCGCGGTTCTCGATGCGCGGCTGGAGCGGGAGGATGGACTTGGCCTGTGCAAAGAGTTCTTCGATCGACGGCGCGTCCATGGAGGGTGTCCAGGCAATAACAAGGGATGCTCCGAAAAGTGGGGTGCTCGGACTGTACTGGGGTTTTCGCACGTGCCGGAGAGTACGCCGGAGATTGGGCTGGCGTCGAGGGGCCAGGCGTGGGTGCGGCGGCGGGTGTGGCGGGAGGAGCGGGGGGGCGTGCAAGCAGACAACTCACACGGGGTCAGGGGGCGCGGTTGCTGCGAGGGGGAATCGGCGGGGTAGATATAGTGACTCGGTGCTAACAAAATTTTCAGGCGTCAATCGTCATGCGGGGATGACATGGCGGGAACGCAACGGCACCTGCCGAGCAAGCGCGGCGCGGCGGCCGGCAGCGTGGCGCAGCGCCACGGGCCGCCCCGCCCCCCCCAGCGAGCCGCGCCGCGCCCGCCGCGCCCCCTCCCCCGGGCACGCGCGGGCGTCTCCCACACACCCCGCGGCGGGCCCATGCGGTCCGCCATGACGCCACCGCGCTTACGGCGCCGCTTGCCGGATTTGGCCGCGGACCGATGCCGGTGCCGGCCTTCTCTGCAGGTCACGCCAACTTCTCTTGCATGTGGTCACTCAACTGAACCACGCCGTCGCTGTTGACGACGCGGTACATGGCGTTGGGCTCGTACAGCCCGCGCACCATCACGCCGTCGTCGCCCACCAACACGTAGCCAAACACGTTGTCCACCTCCGGGGTGCGCCCGTACGGCGGCGGCGCGCGGAAGTCGAAAATCGGCATGAAGCACCCGGGCTGCGCCTGGGCCTCCGCCATGAACGGAAAGTCGTCGTACACGTGCTCCGCAAGCAGCGCATGGAGCCGCAGGAGAAAGCCCGCGCTCGGCGTGAAGTCCGCCGGCGCGAGCAGCACCGCCGCCTCCTCGCGCGCCGCCACGTCGCGCACCGTGCCCACCTCGGGCCCCCGCTTGCCGAGCAACACCCGGAACTCGCCCGCCGCCGCCGCGTCCACCCACACGTGCGGCTGCTGTGCGCTCCGGGCTAGCCCTCGCGTGCGCCGCGCGAAACCCCGCGTCACTTGTCGCGCGAGCATTTTGCGTGTGAGGGCGGCTTTTCGATTTTTCCATCCCCCGCCCCTGTGCCATGACCACACTCCCTTACAGCTGGACCTTCTGGCAGCACAACCGCCACCGGCCGCCCATTGACCCCGAGGACTTCCACAATGCCAACTCCCTGATGTACCTCGAGACCACCGTGCCCCTCACCTTCCCGGCCTTTGACGCTGCCGCCGGCGCCACGCAGCAGGTGGACACGGCCGAGCAGATGTGGCAGAGCCTCTGTCTCCTCAAGTCGCCACAGGTGGCCCAGGCGGGCACCGAGTTCCTCGTGTTCAAGACGGGCGTGCAGCCCATGTGGGAGGACCCTGTCAACGCCAAGGGCGGGCGCTGGGTGTTCCGGCTCCCGCGCCGGCTGCAGGGCGCCTCGTCGCCGTCGCTCGTCCGCCACCGCACTGCGCTCATGTGGGAGCGCTTGGTGCTCCGCACCCTCGGCGGCACCCTTGTGTCGAGTGCCCACAGCGACGAGGTGATGCGCGACGTGTGTGGCTTGGTCTTGAGCGTGCGCAAGGACGAGGACCTCATCAGCGTGTGGCACGCCAACGTCGTGGCACGCGGCAACGACGTTGTCGACTTCGAGCCCGACGTCGACGACGACAAGAAGCGCCTCACGCACATGGGCGTGCGCCGCATCTTGTGCGACGCGGTGTGGCGCGTGGTGCGCGAGGCCGACGCCATTGCCAGCGGCGCGAGCCCCGTCGGCTTCACCGACGACGGCCCGCGTGAGCGCGTGCAGGGCGTGAGCTGCGACTACCGCATGCACCAGCAGCAGCTGGAGGTGCCGCACCGCCCGGCGCGCACGCACGGCGAGCAGCCCCCGCGCGGCGGCCGGCGCTACCGGCTGCGGCCCACGAGCGCCAACACCGTCGAGGCGATCGTCGGCGGCAGCGCCGAGGAGTTTGGTGCGTTGGGACGCGTGAGTAGGACCGAGAGCGACGGGCCCGCGGGGCTAATGAGCTTTCTGAGACGGCGCCGCGAGCAGCAGCAGCGCAGCGAGTGACCGGCAGGAACCCTGGGTAGCATATCCCCGCCTTCCGGCGGCACGGTGGCGGTGGCAAAAGTGGACGAAAACACACTCCTTCTTCATGATGAGCTTCACGCCGACGCTGGTCGGGGGGTATCTCCAGGCGGCGCAGCCGATGGCCGACGCTGTGAAGGGGCTTGCGACCACGGTGCCGTTCGCGCCCGGCGGCGGGTTTCTGCCATTGGGCAAGCCGCAGCCGTTGCCGCCCGTCGCGGACTTGATTCTGTCCTTTGTGCGCGCCGAGCCCGCGCCCGCCGCGGCCGCGGCCGACGACGCTGCTGCGCAGTACACCGAGCAGATCCCTGGCGACGTGCGCGACGCGGTGCTTGCGGTGCTTGCGGACCACAGCGACTCTGCGCTCCAGGAACACCTCTTTGATCTCCTTGGCTACGACCACTTTGACCTAATCGCCGACTTGGTGCAGCACCGCGACCGCATTGTCGCCACAGCGACAGCACCGGCGGCCCTGGCGGCCGGTGCGCCGGCGTTCATGACGGACGCGGAGATGAAGGCGGCGGTGGCGGCCAACCACCGCCGCACACGCAACGAGGAGCTCGCCCCGATGGCCACCACCACCACATACCCGCACGTCTACCAGTCGAGCCTGAGCGGCGGCACCATCTTGTCGGCAGTCGGCAGTGGCTACGCACTCCCGCAGGGCACCACACGCGAGAGCTACGGGCTGCACGAGGAGGTGACGATGCCGTACCCCGAACAGCACAAGGTGCTGGTGCCGTTGGTGCTGGTGTCCTCGTTGGACTATCTCTGCCAGGGCACCTTCAAGGGCTACAGCACGCTCAACAAGATGCAGCTGCTCGTGTACCCGGTGGCGTACCAACTGGGCGAGAACATGCTCGTGTGCGCGCCGACGGGCGCCGGCAAGACGGACGTGGCCATGATGACGGTGTTGCAGACGCTCGGGCAGTTTGTGACGGAGCGCCAGACGGAGGGCGGCGTCGAGATCGACATCGACTATGACGAGTTCAAGATCGTGTACGTGGCGCCGCTCAAGGCGCTTGCGGCAGAGATTGTCGACAAGTTTGCCAAGCGCCTCGCGTGGTTGGGCATCACCGTGCGCGAGCTCACGGGCGACATGCAGCTCACGCGCGCCGAGATTCTCACCACCCAGATCATCGTCACGACGCCCGAGAAGTGGGACGTTGTGACGCGCAAGGGCAACCGCGACACCGAGTTGGTGGGCAAGGTGCGGTTGCTCATCATCGACGAGGTGCATCTCCTCCACGAGGACCGCGGCAGCGTCATCGAGACGCTTGTGGCACGCACGCTCCGCCAGGTCGAAAGCACGCAGCTGATGATCCGCGTGATTGGCCTCCTGGCGACGCTTCCAAACTACGCCGACGTGGCGGACTTTCTCGGCGTGAACCGGCAGCTGGGCATGTTTTACTTTGACCAGGCGTTCCGTCCGTGCCCGCTCGAACAGGTGGTGTTGGGGGTGCGCGGGAAGGCCGGGAGCCGACAGGCACGCGAGAACATCGACAGGGTGCTGTACCAGCGGCTCATCGACGTGGTGCAGGCCAGCGGCAAGCAGGTGATGGTGTTTGTGCACTCGCGCAAGGACACGGCCAACACGGCGCGCACGTACATCCTGATGGCGCGCGACAACCACGAGCTGAGCTTGTTTGAGTGCTTTGACCTGCCCGCGTACGAGCAGTTTCTGCGGGATGTGGGGCGGCTGAAGAACAAGGAGCTCCGGGAGTTGTTCCAGTCTGGGTTTGGCATCCATCACGCGGGCATGCTCCGCGCGGACCGCAACTTGACGGAGCGCATGTTTCTCAAGGGCGTCATCAAGGTGCTTGTGTGTACCGCGACGCTTGCCTGGGGTGTGAACCTTCCCGCGAGCGTGGTGATTGTGAAGGGCACGCAGTTGTACGACCCGAAGCGGGGCGGAGCGGTTGACTTGGGGATTCTGGACGTGCTCCAGATCTTTGGCCGTGCAGGGCGACCGCAGTTCGAAAAGTACGGCACAGGCATCTTGTGCACGACGAGCGACAAGATGGACCACTACCTCGCGCTCCTCACGCAGCAGCACCCGATCGAGAGCGTCTTCTCCACAAAGCTCATCGACAACCTCAACGCCGAGATTGCGCTCGGGAGCGTCACCACCGTGGCGGAGGGCGTGCGCTGGCTCGGCTACACGTACATGTACGTGCGGATGCGCAAGAACCCATTCCGGTACGGCATTGAGTGGGAGGACCTTCGCGCCGACCCCACGTTGGGGCAGCGGCGCCACGCAATGGTGGTGTCAGCGGCACGGCGGCTCCACGCGCTCCAGATGGTTGTGTTTGACGAGCGCACGGAGCTGTTCACGGCCAAGGACTTGGGACGCATTGCCCTGGACTTTTATCTCCTCCACAACACGGTGGAGGTGTTTGGGACGATGATGAACCCGGAGGCGCTGGAGGCGGACGTGATTGCGATGGTGCTGATGCTGCTGGAGTTTGACAATGTGCGGTTTCGCGAGGAGGAGGCCAAGGAGTTGGAGGAGCTTGCGGCGAACCCGGTGTGCGAGGTGCCGGGGGAGCACGACCTGGCGCCGTTCAAGACAAACGTGTTGCTCCAGGCGTACGTGCTGCAAAAGCCCATCCAGCACCTGGCGCTCGTGCTGGACTCGAACTACGTGGCGCAGAACGCGGTGCGCATCACGCGGGCGCTCTTCCTCATTGCGTTGCTGCGGCGGTGGGGGCTGTTTGCGCGGGTGATGCTCTCGCTCTGCAAGGCGATCGACAAGCGCATGTGGCTGTTCCAGCACCCCATGCACCAGTTCCAGCTTGCGGCGGACATCATGCGCAACCTCACGACACGGGCCCCGAGAATGGAGATGTTGCGCGACATGTCGCTGGCAGAGTTGGGCGAGTTGGTGCACAACAAGCGGCTGGGAGCCACGGTGTACCGGCTTGTGGGCCGCTTCCCGTGGGTGGTGGTGGAGGCGGAGATCTTCCCGATCACGGCGCAGGTGATGCGCATCAAGCTCGAGCTCACTCCGGACTTTGTGTGGGACGGGAGTGTGCACGGGAACGTGCAGATGTTCTGGGTGATGGTCGAGGAGCTGGACAAGAGCGGCTTGTTGTACCAGGACCGGCTCATGCTCTCGCGCAAGCTGATGCACACGCACACGTTGGACTTTATGATCCCGTTGCTGGACCCGGTGCCGCCGCAGGTGGTGGTGCGCGTCGTGCTGGACCTGTGGATGGGCAGCGACAGCGCGCACGCGGTTCTGTTCCAGCACTTGATCCAGCCGCACAACGAGACGATCCAGACACAGTTGCTCCGGCTCCAGCCGCTTCCGGTGGCGGCGCTCAAGGACCCGGTTGCCGAGGCGGTGTACGCCAAATTTGGCTACTTCAACCCGATGCAGACGATGGTGTTCCACGCCTTGTACCACCAGGACCTGAACGTGTTTGTGGGGTCGCCGACAGGCTCGGGCAAGACGGTGGTGGCGGAGTTGGCCATCTGGCACGCGCTCGCGAGCCAGAAGGGCTCCAAGGTGGTGTACATTGCGCCGATGAAGGCGTTGGTGCGCGAGCGTGTCGACGACTGGCGGCGGCGGCTCAAGCACTTGAAGATTGTCGAGATGACCGGCGACTCGCTGCCGGAGGCGCGCGAGGTGCGCGAGGCGCTGATCATCATCACAACGCCGGAGAAGTTTGACGGCATTCTGCGGAGCTGGCAGACGCGCAAGTTTGTGACGCAGGTGCTGCTCGTGATCATGGACGAGATCCATCTTCTTGCGCTGGACCGCGGGCCCATCTTGGAGATGATTGTGCTGCGGATGAACTACGTGCTGGCGCAGACAAAGCGGCCGATCCGGTTGCTTGGCATGTCCACCGCGGTGCTGAACGCACACGACATGGCGGGGTGGTTGCGCGTCAAGAACGGGCTCTTCAACTTCCCGCAGCTGGTGCGGCCGGTGCCGTTGCAGATGTACATCGACGGCTTCCCAGACAACTTGGCATTCTGCCCGTTGATGAAGGTGATGAACCGGCCGGCGTTCATGGCGATCAAGCAGCACCTGCCGACCAAGCCGGTGTTGGTGTTTGTTGCGAGTCGGCGGCAGACGCGGCTCACGGCGCTCGACCTCATCCACCTCTGCGGCATGGAGGACGACCCGCGGCGGTTCCTGCGGATGGATGACGCAGAGCTCCAGGCGGCGCTTGCCACGGTGAAGGACGACACGTTGCGGTTGCTGCTCCAGTTTGGCATCGGGCTCCACCACGCTGGGTTGGTGGAGCTGGACCGGCTGCTTTCGCACCGGTTGTTCGAGCAGGGCAAGATCCAGATTCTCGTGGCGACGGCGACGCTTGCCTGGGGTGTGAATCTCCCGGCGTACCTCGTGATCATCAAGGGCACACAGTTCTTTGACGCCAAGATCGAGGGCTACCGCGACATGGACCTCACAGACATTTTGCAGATGATGGGTCGTGCGGGGCGGCCGGCGTTCGACACGCTGGGCGTGGCGATTGTCTACACCAAGGAGCTGAAGAAGACCTTCTACAAGCACTTTTTGAATGTGGGGTTCCCGGTGGAGCTGCTGTTGCACAAGGTGTTGGACAACCACTTGGGTGCGGAGATTGCCCTGGGCACGATCGGGACGCGGCAGCAGGCGATGGACTTTCTCACGTGGACCTTCTTGTACCGGCGCGCGCACAACAACCCGACCTACTACGGCATTGAGGACACGCTGCCGCACGGCGTGAGCGTGCATCTCACGGGGCTCATTGACAGCGCCATTTCTGCGTTGGAGGAGCTGCTGTGCGTGGTGCTGCACGGAGATGTGGTGCAGGCGACGCCGTTCCTCGAGATTGCGTCCTACTACTATCTCTCGCACATGACGGTGCGGCTGCTTGTGCGGGCGATTGCACGGAGCCCGAGCTTCCGGCACGTGGTGCAGTGGTTGGCGAACGCGGCAGAGTACGACGAGTTGCCGACGCGCCATGGCGAGGAGTTGATCAACGCCGAGCTTCTGGCGCAGCTGCGCTTCCCCATGGCCGACATGGACAAGGAGTTTGCGTGGGACCCGCACGTGAAGACGTACCTCCTCTTGCAGTGCCACTTTGGACGCGTGGACATGCCGATCGCCGACTACAAACAGGACCTGGTGAGCATGATGGACCAGGCGGTGCGGGTGGTGCAGGCGTACATCGACGTGGCAGCCGAGATGGGCTACTTGGGCACCGTGTTGGTGTTGGTGCGCTTGATGCAGTGTCTCAAGCAGGGCGTGTGGGACGACGATGCGGACGTGCGCTGTCTCCCGGGCGTGCCCGCCGGCGCGGGGCTGGAACTCCTGTTGCACGAGGTGGCTGCAAAGAGCCCGCAGGAGCTCGCCACGCTTGCCGGGGCGTTGAAGGTGGAGAGCCGGCGGCGCAAGGAGTTTGCGGAGGTGTGTGCTGCGTTGCCCACCGGGGGCGTGGCGGTGTCGCAGGAGCGTGCAGAGGAGCTCCAGGTGGTGTTCAGGCACCACCGGGCGCCGCGGGAGTACATGCACACGCCGCGCTTCCCGAAGAAACAACGGGAGCTGTGGTTTGTGGTGGTGAGCGCGGGCGACGAGTTGTGGGCGTTGAAGCGTGTGGGACCGGGTGCGCGGGGCGACGTGCGGTGCAGCGTGAACGTGCCGGAAGAGTTGCGGGGGCGGGAGTGCGAGGTGCGTCTCGTGAACGACTGCTGGCACTTGGAGTACCGCGAGTCGGTGCAGCTCCAGTAGGCTCTACTCGTGAGATTCCATTACTCAAAGAAGTCGTCTTCCTCGGGCTCCGCAGGCACAGGAGCGCTCTTGGGCTTGCGCTCCGGGAGCGCGGCGGCGACGGGCAAGGTGCCCTCCTGCAACATCTCGGCGCACTGCTTTCTGAAGGCCTGGCGCCTCTGATTGGTGGCCAAGACGCCCTGGCGCGCGCGCTCGTCCTCGGGCAACAGCTCGTCGACGTACAAAGCAATGTACTTTTCGGTCTTGGGGAAGTTGAGAACGTACGCAACGTCGACCTGGGCGTGCTGGAGCACCTTGCGGGCCTTCTTGACGTCCTTCTTGGGGGCGTCTTCGGACTCCAACTTGGCGAGCGCCTTCTGCGCCTGCGCCGCCTTGCGGTGGGCCTTCTTGCTCTCGAAGAAGCGCACCATGTGGTACTTCTTCAGCATGGTGCGCGCCTTGTTCTGCATCTCGGTGCTGGCCAACAGCGCCTGCAACGCCTTGAGCAGGCGCTCGTTGTTGATGCGGACGTCGGCGGGAAGGCTGTCACGCTTGAGCAAGCGCTCGATGTCGCGGATCTTCTTGCGGAGCTTGCCAGCCCCGGAGTCGATCGCCTGGGCAACGTTGATCAGCGCGCCGTTCCGCGCCGCGCCGTTCCGCGGCCGCGTGTTCTTGGGCGCCGGCATGGAAAAGCTCCAGACTTTTTTTCCGCCGCAGCTCATCTCCGCCGGGTGCACGGGTGCGTCGGCTACCGACGGGCCGCTTACCTAAGCGGTGTGGCTCGAACGTGCATGATTCGTATCTTGACGTGGGGGGCGCGTGCTGTGTCCCTCAAACTCTTCCGTCCATGCCGTCTCTTGAGCAGTACTACGCCACAGTTGACTCCCTCAAGGGGGGGTTCATCGAGCGCCTCCGCCGTGCGGTGGCCATTCCCCTGGTTTCCTCCGACGAGTCGCTCCGCCCGCAGGTGGTGGAGATGGCGCACTTTCTCGTGAAGGAGATGGAGCAGCTTGGCTTCTCCGACATCCAGCTCAAGCCGTTGGGCACCCAGCCGCCACCGGTGGCCGACCCCACGCTCCAGCTCCCCCCGATTGTGCTTGGCCGCTACGGTCTGGACCCCGCCAAGAAGACCATCCTCATCTACGGCCACTACGACGTGCAGCCCGCGTTGAAGGAGGACGGCTGGGCCACCGAGCCGTTCTCGCTCGTGGAGAAGGACGACAAGTTGTTTGGCCGTGGCTCCACTGACGACAAGGGCCCTGTCGTGGGCTGGCTCAACGCCATCGAGGCGCACCGCACCGCCGGCATCGAGCTCCCCGTGAACCTCGTCACCTGCTTCGAGGGCATGGAGGAGCTGGGCCTGTTGGGGCTCGACGGCTTGATTTCCGCCGAGAAGGATGCGTACTTCAAGGGCGTCGATGCCGTGTGCATCAGCGACAACTACTGGCTCGGCACCACCAAGCCGGTGTTGACGTACGGTCTCCGCGGGTGCAACTACTACCAGGTCACCATCAACGGCCCGGGCGCGGACCTCCACCTGGGCATCTTTGGCGGTGTGATTGCCGAGCCCATGACGGACTTGGTGCAGGTGTTGGGCACGCTTGTGAAGCCCGACGGCACCATCAACATTCCCGGGATTGCCGAGATGGTGGCGCCGGTGACGCCCGAGGAGGAGGCCTTGTACAAGGACATCGACTTTGACGTGACGGAGCTCAACGCCGCGTCGGGTCTGGACACGGCGCTCTACCAGGCCAAGAAGGACATTCTCATGCACCGGTGGCGGTTCCCGCTGTTGAGCATCCACGGCGTGGAGGGCGCCTTCTCGGGTGCCGGCGCCAAGACGGTGATCCCCGCCAAGGTGATTGGCAAGTTCCTGATCAGAACGGTGCCCAACATCGAGAGTGCCAAGTTGGACCAGTTGGTGATTGACTACGTGCACGCGCAGTTTGCCAAGTTGGGGCTGCGCAACCTGGTCAAGTGCGAGCTCATCCACGACGGTGCGTACTGGGTGCTGGACCCCAACAACGCCTCGTTCCAGGCGGCCGCCAAGGCCACCGAGGAGGTGTGGGGCGTCAAGCCCGACTTTACCCGTGAGGGCGGCTCCATCCCCATCACCATCCTGTTCGAGCAGACGCTCAACACGAGCGTGTTGTTGTTGCCGATGGGCCGTGGCGACGACGGGGCCCACCTGATCAACGAGAAGTTGGACGTGAGCAACTACATCGGCGGTGTCAAGACGTTGGGTGCGTACCTCCACTACTACGCCGAGGCGTAGGTGGACTCGTAGTCGATATCTATTGCTGCCGTTGTCTAGGGCTTCTGGAACACCTCCGGGACCACTGCCTCCAACTCGAGAATGTCGCGGATCACCTTGATGCCGCCGGCCCGGCCGCCCGCCTCGTAGTACTGGCCAAACTCCGCACTCGCCTGCAACGCCTCCCACTCGCGGTCCACCTCCACGTAGTGGATCACCGTGCCGATGCCCAAGTCCAACCCGGCGCGACAGTTCAACCCGCTGTCGTCCACGAAGTAGCACGCCGCGAGGTCCGAAACATTGGCCTTGGCAAACGCATCCTCAAAGTACGCCGTCATCGGCTTGCACACGATGGGCAGCTTGGCGTAGTCGCAAAAGGTGAGCCCGTCAAAGCAGTCGCCAATGCCCACCAACAGCACGCACCGGAGCGCGTGGTTACGGTACGCGTTGGTCAACAACCACCGGCGGAGGCGCGGCTGCACTCGCCGGAGCATGGCCCGCAAGGCCGGGTTCGGCTCCAACACGCTCTTCAACGCAAGCGCGTCGTCCACCTGCTTGTTGTACTCCAAGGCGTCCACCTTGTGGTGGCGCACCAAGCCCTCGAGCGCCAAGCCGTACTGCGTGTAGTACTCGATGTGCAAGCGGTGGGCCTCCTCGTCGTCGAGCTGGAGCGTCTGCTTGAAGTACCGGTGGATCATCACCTGCATCATGTCGTGGATCTTGGTCGAGCGCGGGTAGAGGCAGTTGTCAATGTCGAAGAAGAACACGGGCGCGGGCTCCGGCGCCGGGCCATGCCCCGCCGCAAGCGTCACCGTGCTCCCGGGGTACGGCGTGGACACCTCCGGCGAGGTGTACGAGATCGCTTCGGGCGTGAGCGTCATGGAAAGATAAGTGAGGCGCGGTGACTAATAGCCGCCGGGAGGACGCCCCACGTGGGCAACGCGAGCGTGTGTGAGAGAGCGCAGGGAAGCACGGTGGGGTCCTGTCTGCCCGCCGGGGACCCGCCCCCCTGCCGCGGTGCTGGCCGCCGGGGCGCCGCCGCTCGGCCGCGAGCGCCGCATCCCGCCCGATCGGTCCATCCGCACATCCTGCCCAATCGGGACACACCCCTTCCTGCACCAGATGTGCAGACAAAACAACAACATAAACACCGCTTCACTCGCACCAGCCCTCCCTTCCCGCGGTTTCCCTCGCTTCCCCTTGCGGACCCTCCGCAGTCACTCGCTTTTCTGCCCCTCCCACTCTTCTCCCCACCCCCTTCCCATTCCCTTGCCCTCCTTTTTTTCGCTGGCCACTTGTCGCTAGCCGCTCTCGTTCTTTTGTGTCCAGCATTGCCCCGCACCCGCTCCTGCCCACGATGCAGCGGCACCCGTACGGCGACGAAAACAGCACGGTCCCCGCGGTGAGAGCCGTCTCTGCGCGGCCACGGGTTGCCCTCGGCGAGGTGCGCCCGAACAACGAGGTGCGGGCCGGCGGCGAGTTGCCGCCGGCCAAGCGCCACGTGCCCGCCCGGCGCGAGCAGACATACCCCGCGGATAAGGCGACCGCGGTTTCGGCAACCGCGGCTGTTGTGGCGGCGGCCATCGCCGCGGCGACTCCCACAGAGGCGACGGCAACCACATCGACCACATCGACGACAACGGCGACCGACCGGTCGCCGACGGCACTGCCGGGCTCGACCCTCTCAGACCACTCTCATCGCGAGTTGGAGGACTCTGAGGACGCGCCGCTGGTGGTGCCGATGACGCCCAAGTGGAGCCGGGCCATCTTTCTGGAGCTCCAGCAGGTGCAGCGGCAGTTTGCCCGAGACCTGCCAGACCCCGAGGACGAGGACACGTGGGACGTGACCATGGCGGCCGAGTACGCGCCGGACATTTTCGAGTATATGCACTCGCTCGAGCTGCGGATGACGCCGGACCCGTACTACATGGACCACCAGGACGAGCTCCAGTGGCTGATGCGCGGGGTGCTTGTGGACTGGATTGTGCAGGTGCACCAGCGGTTCAACCTTCTCCCGGAGACGCTCTTTCTCACAATCAACTACGTGGACCGGTTTCTCAGCCGGCGCAAGGTGCTGCTTCTGCGGTTCCAGCTCGTGGGTATTGTGGCGCTCTTTCTTGCAGCCAAGTACGAGGAGATCAACTGCCCGCTGGTGCACGAGGTGCAGTACATGGTGGAGAACCTGTACACGGTGGACGAGCTTCTCAAGGCGGAGCGGTTCATGATTGACGTTCTTGAGTTTGAGATGGGGTGGCCGGGGCCGATGCTGTTTCTCCGGCGCACCTCCAAGGCCGACGACTACGACTACGAGACGCGGACGCTTGCCAAGTACTTTCTCGAGATCACCATCATGGATGCGCGGCTCGTGGCGGCGGCGCCGCTGTGGCTTGCTGCCGGGTCGCACTACCTTGCGCGGCGGCTTCTCAACCGCGGCGACTGGACGCCTGCGCACGTCTTCTACTCGGGATACACCGAGCTGCAGCTCCGGCCGTTGGCGCAGGTGTTGCTCGAGCAGTGCCGCAACGGCGAGCGCACGCACAAGGCGATTTTCAACAAGTACTCCGAGAGGCGCTACCGCCGGAGCGCTGCATTTGTCCAGGAGTACTTCCAGGCTGTGGAGTAGTCCGCACGTACCTAATAGCACGCACGAGAAAGCGGCGGGCGCGGCGGGGCTGTGGGCAGCCCGCGAGCACGGCGTCACGTTTGTCGTGCCCACACCACCGGCGCTCAGCTGCAAATATTCGCCGTCCGACCCGCACCACACCGCAATGTCCCGCCTTTCTCGTGCCGCCCGTGTGCTCCCGGCGCTTCTCCGCGCCGCCCCCGCCGCCGCGCCCCGCGTGGTGCTCCCGGTGGCCGCCCGCAGCTTCACGCACACCGCGGTGCGTCTCAACCGCGAGACGGCGGACGTGGCGAAGGTGCTCGCGTACGAGATCGAGGTGGAGCAGCAGGAGGCCGAGGTCGAGGCGCCCGAGGCGGTGACGTCGTACCTTGCGTCCACGGGCCTGAAGATTGAGCCCAAGGAGGGCACCTCCGAGTTGGAGCTTGTGCGCGAGACGGACCTGGAGATCATCCACGTGTTCTTCAACGTGGACCTGTTTGTGCAGCTGCCGGCGCTCGAGCAGGGCGAGGAGGAGGGCGAGGAGGACCTTGACGAGCTCGATCACCACGACATGGTGCCGGTGACGGTGCTTGTGGAGAAGAAGAGCGACAAGCTGGCGCTCCTGGTGGAGCTCTTCTACGACCCGGAGCAGCGCGACTGGCAGGTGGAGCTGTTCACGCAGCGCGCCTCTGCGACGGAGGCCCTCGAGCTGAGCGCCGAGGCCGAGTACACGACGCGTGCGGCGTACTCCGGCCCCGAGTTCGCCACGTTGGACCCGAACCTCCAGGGCGCGGTCGAGGCGTATCTCGAGCTGCGCAAGATCGACACCGAGTTGGGCGGCTTCTTGACCGAGTACTCCGTGTGGTACGAGAACCAGAACTACATCGCCTGGTTGAAGAACTTGACCAAGTTCTTCGCCTAGGCCGTGTCGCTGGACCCTGGATTTGTATATAAAAGAAAAAGCCCCGGCTTACGTCACGTGTGCCAACTCGCAGCGCGCATGACTGCTTTCGGTCGCGGTGGCATTAATTTTCCACCCGCCGCCGAGTCCCGCTCACCATCATCCACAATGTCTGAAGCCGCTGTGTCCTACGCCGCCCTTATCTTGGCCGACTCCCTGTCCGAGATCACCGCCGAGAAGCTCTTGGCCATCACCGCCGCTGCCGGCGCCTCCGTGGACGCTATCTGGGCCGACGTGTTCGCCGCTGCCCTTGCCGGCAAGGACCTCAAGGAGATCCTCGCTGGCTTCTCCACCGCTGGTGCCGGTGCTGCCGCTCCTGCCGGTGCTGCCGCTGCCGGGGGTGCCGCCGAGGAGGCTGCCGCTGCCCCCGTGGAGGAGGAGAAGGAGGAGTCTGACGACGACATGGGCTTCGGTCTCTTTGACTAAGCGCGAGGTGGTTGTGGGGGTTCTCGCAACCCCGCCGGTGTAGCGAATGCAAGTATACAATGCTGGAGACGCGGAGCGCCCCGTGCCCCTCTACTACGCACTCATCCACAACAAGACGATGCACGCGACGATCAACGAGCTCAAGATGAGCGCGTCGCGGCGCCGGCGCGTGCTGATCTGGCCAATCACTGTGTTGATGCCGGGGATCAGGGCCAACGTGCCCAGCAAGCGCAGACCGGCACCCGTCAAGACGCCGCGCTGACGGAACAACTCGTCGCGGGTCTCGTACGCCGTCTGCAACAAGCGGTCCGCCACCAGGTTGGCGTTGCCCACGCGGACGCCCTCCTGCGCCATGTACGCCTCCTCGCTGGCAAAGGCCGGGTTTGCCAGCTCTGTGCGCTGGCGGTGGCTCTCGATGTCGCTGCGCACCAGAAACAAGAGGTTGAGGCGGTTGCGTTCCTGCGCAATCAGCAGCCGGATGCGCCCAAAGTCGCGCCAGTGGTTCGTGAGTGCCTCGCGGTGCCGCAGCACCTGCGACACCTTGCCGGCTCCTAGCGTCGTGTCCAGCTCGAGCGCCCGGGTCAACACCGCAAGCACCTCGTCGCGCTTGTGGAGGAGCTCGTCCACCGCACGCTCCGCCGCGAGCTCGCCGCCGGTGGCCGCCAGCAGCGTCAGCAGTGCAAACTCCCCGTACTGCGAGAGCGCCGCCTCCGTCTGGTGCTCGAGCAGCACCATGTGCAGGCGCGCCTGCGGGAACGTGGACGACATGGGAGAAACAAGTGGTGATGCGACGCGCACCCATGCACGCTGACGCAGCCCCATGCACGCCGCTGCACGATAGCGTGAGCGTGTGGCTCTGCAACGTGCTCCGTGGGAGCCCCTGAGTGCCCGGACAACTCCCCATTGCTCCATGAAGTCGGAACGGACGCTGCCGTGGAAGTTTCTCCCCGTGGGCGTGGCGCTCGCGTGTGCCGGCTGGTGGGGTGCGCGCCACTGCGCCGCAACGCCGGCGCTTGCGCTCGACAGCGCCTGCCCCATCCCGGACTACGTGCGGCCGGCCGACACGGCGCCCCACGCCGCGAACCTCGATGCCATCTTCAACCTGACGCTGTTCCGCAACGCGCTGGCAGCCAAGCTCGCGGGCGCCGTCCGCATCGACACTTCCTCCTTCGACAACGCGCCGCTGGTGCACGACGACCCGGAGTACTTCCGCGCGCGCTTTGCCCCGTTCCACGCGTACTTGGAGGCCACCTTCCCCACGGTGCACGCCGCCCTCACCAAGGAAACCGCCAATTCGTGGGGGTTGGTGTACACGTGGACCGGCAGCGACCCGCTGCTCCAGCCGCTCTTGTTGACGGCGCACCAGGACGTGGTGCCGATCCAGGACGCCACCAAGGACGACTGGACCTACCCGCCGTTCGACGGTGTTTACGACGGCGAGGCGGTGTGGGGCCGTGGACTGGCTGACTGCAAAAACCTTCTCATTGGCTTGTTGGAGACGGTGGAGTTGCTCCTCGCCACCGGGTTCGTTCCCAAGCGCACCGTGGTCCTCGGCTTTGGCTTTGACGAGGAGGTGGGGGGGCTGCGGGGTGCCCACTCGATTGCCGCGCTTCTCCGCGAGCGCTACGGGCCCGACTCGTTGTTTGCGCTCATCGACGAGGGAGGCATTGGCTTTACCGAAGTGGAGGGCGTGCCGTTGCTGTTGCCTGGCACCAGCGAGAAGGGTGCGGTGGATGTGTACGTGGACGTGAGCACGCCGGGGGGCCACTCGCTGGTGCCGCCGCGTCACACCGCCATTGGCATCATCAGCGACTTTGTCGTGGCGTTGGAGCAGCGGCCGTTCCCCGGCATCTTTTCGGGTCGCAACCCCACGTTCTGGGAGTACCAGTGCGTGGCGGCGCACCTGCGGGAGTTGGACCCCGGCGTGCGGCGGGCCATCTTGGAGCTGGACCCGGCGGACCCGGACAAGAGCGCAAACCGCGCGGTGGTGGCGGCGTGGAACGAGGGCTTGTCGCGCTATCTCCTCCGCACACTGGCGGCGGTCGACATCATCGGGGGCGGCGTGAAGGTGAACGCGTTGCCGGAGCACGTCACGGCGGTGGTGAACCACCGGGTGGCGGTGGAGCTGACGGTCCGCGCCACCATCGAGCACGACCTCGAGGTGTTGTACGGCATTGCGCGCAAGCACGGGCTTGGGCTCGTCGACGCCACCACGAACACGACGCTCATCAAGCCGACGGCAGCAGGCCACTTTACGCTCCGTGCGGACGACGGGCTCGAGGCGGCGCCCGTCACGCCTCTGGACGACGCCAAGTGGGCCACGCTCGCGGGCGTGATCCGCCATGTCTACGAGGAGTTGGCGTTTCCGGGGCGGTTTGAGGCGCAGCCGGTGGTGGTGGCACCGGGTATTGCCACCGGCAACACGGACACGCGCTACTACTGGGACTTGACGCGGCACATCTACCGCTACCGCCCGGGGGCGGCGCACACCGTGGAGGTGCACGCGCACGGCGTGGACGAGCACATCCCGATGGACAGCCACTTGCAGTTGGTGGGCTTCTACTACCAGTACTTGCGCGTGGTGCTGTAGCCGCGTGGCGTGCAAGCAGCGCGGCGCCCCCGTAGCGTGTAAACATCGTGGCGTGTAAACACCGTGGCGTGTAAACACCATGGCGTGCCGCACGGCACCGCCCGCGCAGCGGCGTCGCGACTGTGTCTCCATTCCGTATACCGCGCTAAGCCCCGCTCTCCTGCACCGGCGCCCAGCTGCACAGCCTCCGCCCTCGAGCCAGCTCACCACTCCTGTCCGTTTTTCCTCCATGGCGCTGAACCGGCCCCGGGGAATGAGCCTCCGGACGCTGTTGCTCCGGCAGGCGATGCGCTCGGCCACTCCCGAGCCGCCGCCGCCGCCGCAAGGCGACACGCTCGCGGTGCCGCGGGCCGATCCGCTCGGCGAGGACAGCATCGAGCTCCCCACATACACGTACCAGCTGCCCGAGGCCAATCACACGACAGACCACCTCACCGACGTGGAACGCGTCGTGACGGGCGCGACGGGCGCCCTGTTTTTGCTGCGGCACTCGCACGTCGTCATGCGCCCCTCCTTCTTTGTGAATCTCAAGAACAAGCTCCTTGGGATCGAGGTGGAGCAGCACACGGCGAATGGCCGCCATGTGCCGGTGGCGGTGGACGGCGACTTTGCGCGCTACGCCCTGGGCAACCCCCCGGTGTGCGTGTCAGGCGCGCTGCTCGTGGACGAGCGCACCGAGGGCCGCTTCTGCGACAACTCCATCACGTCTTCGCGGTACACGCTCTGGCTGTTTCTCCCGCGGCAGTTGTACGCACAGTTCTCCAAGTTCGCCAACACGTACTTTCTCTGCGTGGCCATTCTCCAGATGATCC
This sequence comes from [Candida] pseudocylindracea, assembly GCA_030558265.1. NCBI lineage: Eukaryota > Fungi > Ascomycota > Pichiomycetes > Serinales > Debaryomycetaceae > Limtongozyma > [Candida] pseudocylindracea. The sequence continues at coordinate 20,919 of JAJMSD010000013.1, forward strand.
CCAAGTGGCTGACCACGGGGCAGTTCACAACCATCATCCCCTTGGCCATCTTCACCTCGATCTCGATCGCGCGTGAGGGCTGGGACGACTTTCGTCGGCACCAGCAAGACCGCGGCGAGAACAACCGCACGTGCCGCGTGTTGCGCACGGAGCTGGGCACGTTGATCGAGCAGGAGATTGCGTGGCACGCGCTCGCGGTTGGCGACGTGGTGGCGTTGGAGGAGGACGAGTGGGTGCCCGCAGATCTTGTGGTCCTCGCTGTCGAGGGCTATGGCGAGGACGACGCCGCTCCGGACGCGTTCATCGAGACGATGGCGTTGGACGGCGAAACCAACCTCAAGCTGCGCAGCCCTCACTGCGAGCTCGCGCGCGCGTGCAGCAACATCGAGGAGGCGCGCGTGGTGGTGACGACCGAGGACCCCAACCGCGACTTGTACAACTTTGAGGGCCAGTTCACAACCCTCGGCGAGACGTTCCCGCTCGGCCCCGAGAACGTGGTGTACCGGGGCCTGATTCTCCGCAACACCAAGAGCGTGCACGGGCTCGTCGTGTTCACGGGCGAGGAGACCAAAATCCGCAAGAACGCCATCAAGAACCCGCGCATCAAGGCACCCAAGCTCCAGCATGCCATCAACCTCATTGTGTTGTTCATGGTGTGCGTGGTGGTGTTGCTTGCGGCGTTTTTCACAATGGCCGAGCGGTTGGCGTATCTGGACAACCGCGGCAAGGCGTGGTACCTCGACCAGTACGACATCGGAGTGCCGCCCGTGATCATGGGCTACATTATCATGTTCAACACCCTCATCCCGCTCCTGCTCTACGTGACGACCGAGATCATCAAGGTCATGCAGATGTGCCTCATGGCTTGGGACATTGACATGTACCACGTGGAAAGCAACACGCCGTGCGAGACCAAGACGGCAACTATCCTCGAAGAGTTGGGCCAGGTGGGCTACGTGTTCAGCGACAAGACAGGCACGTTGACGGACAACATGATGATGTTTCGCAAGCTCAGTGTGTGCGGCATGCCGTGGGTCCACGACTTGGACAAGCACGAGACTGCCGGCGTGAGCCGCGCGCGAACCATGGCGCTGTTGGTGCTGGCCGCGCCCGACACCCCCACTCCGTCGGAGATCCACCTGACGGTGGACATGGTGCGTTACGCACAGCAGAACCCACAGACGATGTTTGCCAAGAAGGTGCGCTTCTTCCTCCTTCTGCTTGCGCTCTGCCACACGTGTCTCCCGAAGCGGCGCGCGGACGGCGACGAGGACGACGTGACATACCAGGCGCTGCTGCCGGACGAGTTGGCGCTCGTGGAGGCGGCACGCGAGATGGGCTACATGGTGACGGATCGCATGCACAACGTGGTCACCATCAGTCTGTACCCCGACGGGATGGACGCGCCGCCGCGTCGCGAGCAGTACGAGGTGCTCGACACCATTGACTTTACGTCGGCGCGCAAACGAATGCTGGTGGTGGTGCGTTTCCCGGACCAGCGCATTTGCTTGTTCACCAAGGGTGCAGACAACATTGTGCTTGAGCGGTTGCGCAACGCAAACGCCGCGAGCACGATCCAGCGGCTGATGAGCGTGGCAACGGCAGCACGCAAGAACGCGGAGGCGCAGGCTGTGCTCCAGCGCGCGGGGCTGTTTGACCTGCGCGGACTGATGGGCGTGGAGGCCATCGGACGCGACCTGTTGGACGTGGAGGCGCAGGGGGTGGCCGAGACGGCGCGGCGGCTGTTGCACGCACAGCAACAGCAGCGCTACCAGTTGGAGCCGCAGGACGGACTGCTTGTGCGGGCGATCCCCAAAGACCGGCTCTTGATCAACGACGACTACTTGTTGGAGAAGCTGCTCGAGCACATTGACGAGTTTCTGGTGGAGGGCCTCCGGACGCTCTTGTACGGGTTCCGGTGGATGGACCGGCAGGACCACGAGCAGTGGCTGTTGCGGTACGCTGCCGCCAAGACGGCGCTCACGAACCGCGCGGCGCAGATCGAGGAGGTGGGGGCCGAGATCGAGAAGGACTTGGAGCTCTGTGGCGTGACAGCGATCGAGGACAAGCTCCAGGACGGAGTGTGCGAGGCGATCGACAAGATCCGGCGCGCGGGCATCCGCATGTGGATGCTCACGGGCGACAAGCGCGAGACGGCCATCAACATTGGGTATGCGTGCCGGCTCATCAAGGACTACTCCACGGTGGTGGTGCTCGACTGGCACGAGGGGCGGGACCGGGTGTTGCAGAAGATCAGTGGTGCCGACTTGGAGATTGCGGCGGGGCGCGTGGCGCACTGTGTGCTTGTGGTGGACGGCGCCACGTTGGGGGAGATCACGGCGGACATGCCGCTCATGCTGTTGTTTGTGGAGTTGTGCGTCAAGACGGCGCTGGTGGTGTGCTGCCGGGCGCTGCCGCTGCAGAAGGCGGAGATGGTGCTGGCGGTGCGGCAGCGGCTGAAGGGATGCGTGACGCTTGCGATCGGCGACGGGGCAAACGACATTGCCATGATCCAAAGCGCCGACATTGGGATCGGCATCACCGGCAAGGAGGGGCTCCAGGCCGCGCGGCTGAGCGACTACCTGATTGCGCAGTTCCGCTTCTTGGTGAAGTTGTTGCTCGTGCACGGGCGCTACAACTACGTGCGCACCGCCAAGTTTGTGCTCTGCACCTTCTACAAGGAGTTGTTGTTCTATCTCACGCAGGGCATCTACCAGCACTACACCTTGTACACAGGAAGCTCGTTGTACGAGCTGTGGCTGTTGCTGATGTTCAACACGCTCTTCACGCTGTTGTGCGTCTTGTGCGTGGGCATGTTTGACAAGGACCTCGCGCCGGCGACGGCAATTGCGGTGCCGGAGTTGTACGAGCGCGGGCGCGAGCTGCAGGTGTTCAACTTGCGGGTGTTTGTGCGGTGGATGTTGCTTGCGGCGTGCCAGCTGTTGGTGATTGGCTTTGCCACGTACCCGGCCTGGGGGTTCAACGCGTTGCTGGACAACCTGGTGTTCCCGATCGGTCTCATCCAGTTCACGCTGCTCGTGACGGTGATCAACGCCAAGTGCCAGCTCATCGAGATGCTGGCACGGCTGTGGTTGGCGGCGGCGCTGTTTGTCATTTCCGTGGGCGGCTGGTTTGTGTGGAACTTTCTCCTTGTGGGCTTGTACAAGGACCGCGAGCTGCCGATCTACAACGTGTCGTACGGATTGACGAAGCACTTTGGCTGGGACGTGACGTGGTGGGCCACGTTGTTGGGTGTGACGGTGGCGCCGTTGTTGATGGATGCGCTCGTGCAGGCAGTGCGGTTCAACGTGTTCCCGTCCACCACCGACACGTTCCAGATGTTGGAGAAGGTGCCCGAGTACCGCGTGTTTTTTGAGGAGACCGCGTTCGAGGACATGAAGCAGGGCTGGACGTGGCCCAAGCTCCGGAACCTGGTGGTGCGCAAGGCGCAGCGCAGCAGTCTGTTGCTGTCGGGCGAGACGGCGGTGCTGGAGGAGGTGCCGCGGGCGCCGGAGGTGCAGCCGGGCTACGGCGTGTACCCCTCGGGCGAGGTGTACCGCAAGGACACGCGGATGGACCAGATGCGCGCGCGTTTGGGGTTGGGCCGCGAGGACGTGGAGGCGACGGTGAACAACCGGATGAACGAGTTGGGGATATAGCGCGGCTATGGGGCGCCAGAGAGCGTCGCCGCGGGAATGGACATTCCAAGCGACTGGCAGTAGGTTTGCACGAACCACACGAGGGCGCGGAGGGGCGAGAGGCCGGGCGTTGTTTCGGCGTAGACCTCGCTGACACGGCACGGGTGGAGGAGGAGCGTGGGGGCGCCGGTGTACGGGTGGGGCTGGAGATCGTGGCCCCTGATGTCGAGCGCGCGGAGCACCTCCGGGTCGAACAGCGCGGACTCGACGCCGTCGGCAGTGGCAAAGATGCGCACGGCCGTCACGGGGCACTGGTACGACGGGTCGTACACAAGGTCGACCTCGAGGCGGAAGGGCGGGCGCTGCGTGCGGAGGGCAAGGTACGTGGCCGTGGTGGGGCCGACGCGACGGTGGACAAGACGCCCCACGACACCGGCACGCGCCAACACGGCCTGGAGCTGCGGCGCGGCTGCGGTCCACTCGTCCTCCAGAAGCATGCGCGAGCGGATGTGCATTTTACGCGGTCTAACTCCGCCACAAGTTGTCGTAGCCAAAGAGCCACGCGGCGGCCAGGTGGCGCACGACGACACAGAGGAGGCCGAGCGCGAGCTGTGTCGCCATGAGCACCGTGCAGAGGCGTTGTTCGGTCATGGGGCCGCACCACACGAGCGTGAGGTTGATGAGCGTGAGGTTGTTGCAGCCCACGACGAGGCCGTCCTTGCGCGTCGCATGCACAAGGCGGCAGGCGTCCAAGGCACGGAAGAGGGCCTGGGCAGGTGCGGTGGCGACAAGACCCTGCACCCGGCCGTCCTTGTCGGCAAAGTCGGCGTAGCTGGGGTACATCAAGCCGTCCTTTTCGTTGAAGCGGGGGAGCCGGTGGCGGGGACAGGGCACGATGTGGAACAACTGGGGCACGCTGTAGATGAAGTTGGCGATCTGGACGGCAAGGAACAACAACAAGGTCTTGGAGAAGTGGCCGAGGATGCCGACGACGGCAAACACCATGCCGGCAAAGTAGCAGTAGGTGTCGCCGACAAACACGCGCGCGGGGCACCAGTTGAAGCGGAGGAGGGCCACCAGCACGCCCACAAAGGGGATGAGGAGATAGGCGCTGAACAAGTGAGTCATGTAGGCGGCGGGGCGCGGGGTGGTGAGGAGATAGCACGCGTCGTTCACGAGGAGGACAACAGCAACGACAATCAGCTGGCCAACCTCCAACCCGTTGATGCCGGCAAGGATGTTGATGGAGTTGGGCAGGAAGATGGCGACAGCAGCCATGTAGACATAGTACCACATGCCGACATCGACCAGCGACGCGCCGCCGACGTACGGGCGCACGCTTGCCGGCACCAAGATGCTCGTGACGCCAAAGTCGACGTAGTAGACAACGAGCAAGGGGATGGCAGCAATGGCGGGGAGGAAGAACTTGTGGCGCCAGCGGAGATCAAACAAGTCGTCGGCAAGGCCAAGGAGCACCGTCAGCTGGAGACAGAGCACGCTGCTGAGATACTCGGAGAGGCGGATGTGCGGGAAGCGCTCGGCAAGCGAGCCGGCAACAAGGACACCGTCGCGGCCGCCGCCACCGCTGGTGGTGACAAGGAAGCGGTAGAAGACAAAGGGGATGAACATCACCATGAGAACGATGTACACGAGCGCGGGGATGGCGCCGATGGTTTCGGGAAGGAGCGGGCGGTCGCGCTTGGAGAGGTCGCGGCCGCTGAGCCCGACCTTGATGAAGGCGGGGCCCATGCGGGGGATGAGGTACAGCGTGACGGCATAGCCAAGCGCCGCGAGGAGGAGAGATATGGAGAGCGGGTGTGTGTTGACGAAGACCGATTCGACGAACATCGACACGTGGGCGGTGCGCGCGTTAGATGGCGCGTTCCGCTTTTTGCAAGTATTTGGCGTACCACACGGCGGCGGGGTCGCGCTTGTACAAGAAGTAGTCCTGCATGGCGCCGCCGAGGAGGCCGAGCCAGAGACCGTTGCGCACGAGGTTGAGGGTTTGGCCGCGCGAGAGGCGGAGCCACGCGCCGTACAAGCCGCCGGTGGCCATGCCGGCGGCCATGGTGTTGAAGCAGTCGATGCCGCGCACGGCGTCGAGGGCCGCCTCGGTGCCAAAGAAGCCGCCGACCACGAGGAGGTTGGTCTTGAAGACGCCGCGGATCGCAGCCTCGACGCCGCGCACGAAGCAGACGTGGTTCTTGCGCTTGTGGTAAAAGTACCAGCCGCCCTTCTTGTCGGGAAGACGGTGGGCGTTCTCGGCAAGGTACTGGAGGCGTGCGCGGCGGATGCCGCCGTAGAAGCCAAAGATGCCGGAGTAGGTGGAGGCGACAAGCGAGACGGCGCCAAGGCGGGTGGAGGGCGGGAGCAGGAGGCGGTCGTGCGGATGTGCGCGGGTAAGCGACTCAAGAAGCGTCGCCGGGGGCGTCTCGGGAAGGCTCTCCCGGGCAATCTCCAGTAGCGACATGGGCAGCAGGGCAGGGAACAGGCGGGGCGCGGACGGGAAGCGGTCGCGGTGAGCGAAAGCGAACGCCAATGTGCACGGGTGCACCGCACACCCGTGCACCCGCCCGTCACATTGGCATCCGTGCACACCTTCCCCGGATTTCGGGTCTGGCGCAGCCAATCACGCGGCGGCTGATTACCGGGGTCGTGTGCGCACCTCCCCACACTTGCACAACCAATCACGCTCGTCGTGCTTCCCCCACACCTCCCTCCTTCTCAATGTTCAGAAGCTTGTTGCAGACCCCCCGCCTTGCGCGGACTCTTGCCACCTCGGCTGCCAAGGAGCCGCGGGTGAAGACGTTCCAGATCTACCGCTGGAACCCCGACACACCCGAGAAGAAGCCCGAGCTCAAGAAGTACGAGGTCGACCTCAACGCGTGCGGCCCCATGGTGTTGGACGCCATCATCAAGATCAAGAACGAGCAGGACTCCACCCTCACGTTCCGCCGGCTGTGCCGCGAGGGCATCTGTGGCCTGTGCGCCATGAACATCGGCGGCCGCAACACCCTCGCCTGTCTCTGCCGCATCGACACGGACGTGAGCAAGGAGACCAAGATCTACCCTCTCCCGCACATGTACGTGGTGCGCGACTTGGTGCCTGACCTCACGCACTTCTACAAGCAGTACAAGCTGATCCAGCCCTACCTCCAGCGCGACAGCGTGCCCGAGGACGGCAAGGAGAACCTCCAGCTGGTGGCCGACCGCAAGAAGTTGGACGGCTTGTACGAGTGCATCTTGTGTGCGTGCTGCTCCACCCTGTGCCCGCTGTACTGGTGGAACCAGCAGCAGTACCTCGGCCCCGCCGTGCTCATGCAGGCCTACAGATGGTTGATTGACCTGCGGGACCAGGCCGGCCCGGCGCGCAAGGAGATGTTGCAGAACGCCATGTCGCTCTACCGCTGCCACACCATCATGAACTGCACCCGCACCTGTCCCAAGCACTTGAACCCCGGCAAGGCCATTGCCGAGATCAAGAAGAGCATGGCGTTCTTGTAGGCGTGGTGGACGCCCTGGGTAGCGGAATATATTTATTCACCAGGACCCGGGAGCAGCGCAGGGCGCGGGGCCCGGCAACGCCGGGGACGCCGGGACGCCGGGACGCCGGGAGACGCACCGTGCTGCAAAGCGCGCCTTTCGGCCGCGTGGCCGTTGCGTAAGCTTCGTCAGGGAATGTTTTATGCATGTTGGCGCGCGTCGAGGCGTGTGATTGGCGGGCGGTGAAGTCATGCTGCAGTCCAGAAACACCGCGACGTGGTTTCAGGGGCGCCTCGCGGGGTATATAAGGCGCCCGCCCCCCCCTGCCATTGGCGCGGCACAGACACAATGAACTTTGGCAACATCATCAAGGAGGGCGAGGAGGCGCTTGGCAACTTGCAGAACAACCAGCAGGGCGGCCAGGGCGGCCAGAGCGGCCTGGGCAACAACTACGCGGCCTACGCCAAGGACGCGCAGACCGTGTACCAGGAGTTCAGCGAGAACAACGGCCAGACGTTCGTGCAGCACGCCACCGACGCGTTCAGCGCCGTGCAGAAGAACCACCAGGGCCTGAGCCAGCAGCAGAGCCAGGGCCAGCAGAGCCAGCAGCAGAACCAGCAGCAGAACCAGCAGCAGGGCCAGCAGCAGAACCAGCAGCAGGGCCAGTTCTAGACGCCGTAGCTCCAATTGACGCTCGTGGCTTGTCGATCCCAACCTGCACCGACCGCACCGACCGCACACCCGGCCCGTCCCGGTTCGGCGCACCCGCCCCGGAGACCACCGACGCACCCAGCGCTCCTGCGCCGGGATCGTCGCGCCGCTAACGGCACTCGGCTGCACCCTATCTCGCACCCTGCACCGTATCATGCACCCGGGCGGAAACGGTTCCCTATCTCCCCGTGCCTATCGGGCTTCACCGCGGCTAGCGGCTGCCGTGCGAGCTCGGGTGTCTGACCCGCAGCTGCCGCGTCTGCATGGCGCCAGCCGCAACCCATTCCCGCAGCGCCGCACCAGCAGGCTTCCCCGCACGGTCACCGCGCGGCGGGCCGGAGGGGCCGCTCCAACGGCGCGTGCCACGGCACCCTGTCGGCTAGCAGCGGCGTGCGCCCCCCGCGCTGGGCGCCCCCACGCTCCCGCCGCGCCTCTTTCGGGAACGGTGTCCCGCTCTGCGTGACAGGCGCACGGAAGGCTTGTCCGAGTGCCGTGTTTGGTGACGTCGTGCGCAGCCGCGATGCAGAATCGTGCAGAAGACGCCGGCGGATGACTGATAGCTGGAAACTGCTGGCAGCTGGTATTTAAGAGACGAGCGCGCCGCTTGCTTTCCTCCCCACGCAACATGCCCGAGCAGAAACCGCCGTCGCTCTACAACGTCATTTCGCAGGCCTCCAAGCCGTTCGAGGGCGACGACTCGCCCACCAACTACCTTGACGCCAACGGCCTGTTTGTTGACGGCGAGGGCAAGATGCACCGCGGGTTGAAGCTGCGGCACATCCAGATGATTGCCCTCGGTGGCTGCATCGGCACCGGTCTCTTTGTCGGCTCTGGCTCCGCCCTCTCCCAGTTCGGCCCCGCGCCGCTCTTGATCGCGTACCTCATTCTCTCCTTCATGATCTGGCTCATCATGAACATGTTGGGTGAGATGGGCACGTGGTTGCCGCTCCCCGGTGCTCTGGCGCCGCACTTTGTTCTGCGCTACTTGGACCCCAGCTTGGGCGTTGCCACCGGCTGGAACTACTGGTACGGCTACGCCGTGTTGGTGATGGCCGAGGTCTCGGCCGCCGCCATCATCGTCGAGTACTGGACCAAGAAGGTGCCTGTGGCCGTGTGGATCACCATCTTCTTGGGAGTCATTGTCGTGCTCAACTTCTTGGCCGTGCTGTACTTTGGCGAGGTGGAGTTCTACTTTGCCGGCATCAAGATCATCACCATCCTTGGGTTGATCATCCTCGGCATTGTCCTCTTCTTCGGCGGCGGTCCCAACCACGACCGTCTTGGGTTCCGTTTCTGGAAGCACGGCCAGGCCTTCACCGACTACATCGACACCGGCAACACCGGCCGCTTCCTTGCGTGCTGGCTGTCGATCGTCCGCGCTGGCTACGCCTTCATCTTCTCCCCGGAGTTGGTGATCACCGCCGCCGCCGGCGAGCTGGAGAACCCGCGCCGCAACATCCCCAAGGGTGTCAAGCGCTTCATCTACCGTCTTGCCTTCTTCTACATCACCTCCGTGATCATCATCGGCTGCATCGTCTCCAGCAAGGACCCCAAGTTGGTGCTGGCGGTCGAGGGCGGCGTGTCCACCGCGGGCGCGTCCCCCTTTGTGATTGGCATCCAGAACGCCGGCATCCCGGTGTTGAACCACATCATCAACGCCGCGGTGCTCTCGTCCGCGTGGTCCGCCGGCAACTCCTTCTTGTACGCCGGCACGCGGCTGTTGTACCTGATGGCCCGCGACGGCCACGCGCCGCGCATCTTTGCCCGGTGCAACCGCTGGGGCACACCGTACTACGCGGTGGGTGTCACCTCGTTGTTCTCGTGTCTTGCGTACCTCAACTCGTCGCCGCTGGGGGCCAACGCGTTTGCTTGGTTCCTGAACATCTCGACCATCTCCGGCTTCATTGCCTGGATCATGACCGGCTGTGCCCACATCCGCTGGCGCAAGGCGGTGCAGCACCAGGGCTTGTGGGACCGCGTGCCGTTCAAGACGCCCTTCCAGCCGTACGGCTCGTACCTCATGGTGGGGTTCATGACCGTGTTGACGTTGACCAACGGCTACGCGGTGTTCACCAAGGGCCAGTGGAACGCCACCAACTTTGTCGCCGCGTACATCTCGATCCCCGTGTTCGTCTTCTTGTACGTGGTGCACAAGGCGTGGTTGTACTTCACGACGGGCTACGGCCGGTTGATCATCCCGGTCGAGGAGATCGACGTCACCACCGGGTTGGACGAGGTGGAGGAGGAGGAGGCTAACGCCGTCGAGCGCGTCCCCCGCAACGCGTTCGAGAAGTTCTGGTTCTGGTTGTTGTAGACCTGGGTCAGTGGATCTGCCCAATGCACGTTTTGTCAGCTTCCCACCGCGCCAGGCCTCGACCCGCGCCGCACATGCACCCCGCGCCGCCGGGATGTGCGCCCTGCCGACGCGTGCCACCTGTCTGCGCCCCACCGGCGCCGCCCGAGCCCGCCGCCGTGACCTCGCCCGGCGCACCACGCAGCGACACTGCCTCCTGCACACAGGCTCCACCCGCGTCACGCACGTCGGCGTGGATTGCCGTTCGCGCTGCGCGCGGGAACCAACCCCCGCGCATCTCGGGCTGCGTTCCCGTTAACGGCTGAAAAACGTGATGCTCGCGCGAGCGTGCGGGGAGTATATAACCACCGTCTGCTCGGCACACGCCCCCCGCCATTCCAATGCTTAGACACCGTTCTGTGGCTGCCCTTTCCCGCGCCGCCGCTGCCGCTGCGCGCACGCTGCGGCGCACGTTCGCTGCCCGCGCGCCCCTCCGCGCCGCCCAGCTCGCGACCGCCAAGCTCCCCGCCATCGAGAACGAGCCCACGCGCCTCTTTGACAAGACGCACACCCGCGACTGGGACCTCCTCCGCGCGCTGCTCACCAAGTTCGTCGACAACGGCCCGCTCCCGATCCCGCTCGTGATCAACGGCCAGCGCATCTACTCCACCACCGCCGGCACCCTCACGCAGGTCAACCCCGGCAAGCACAGCCAGGTGCTTGCGGAGGTGACGCAGGCGCTGGAGAAGGAGGTCCAGGCCGCCGTCAACGCCGCCAAGGAGGCCAAGGCCGCGTGGGCCGCCACGCCGTGGGTCGACCGCGCCGCCATCTTCCTCAAGGCGAGCGAGTTGATCCTGACCAAGTACCGCTACGACATGCTCGCCGCCACCATGTTGGGCCAGGGCAAGAACGTCTTCCAGGCCGAGATCGACTGCGTGGCCGAGTTGATTGACTTCTTCAAGTTCAACGCCAAGTACGCCGAGGAGATGTACGCCACGCAGCCCGTGGCCACGAGCCCCGGCGTGTGGAACCGTGCCGAGTACCGCCCGCTCGAGGGCTTTGTGTACGCCGTCACGCCCTTCAACTTCACCGCCATTGCTGGCAACCTTGTGGGTGCGCCTGCGTTGATGGGCAACACCGTCGTGTGGAAGCCCAGCGCCACCGCGGCGCTCCTGAACTACTTGCTCCTCACCATTCTCGAGGAGGCCGGTCTTCCTGCCGGGGTTGTCAACTTCATCCCCGGCGAGCCCCAGCTGGTGACTGAACAGGTGTTGGCCGACCGCGAGTTCGCGGCACTCCACTTCACCGGCTCCACCGCCGTGTTCCGTCACTTGTACGGCCGCATCTCCGCCGGCGTGGCCGACGGCAAGTACCGCGACTACCCGCGCATCGTGGGCGAGACGGGCGGCAAGAACTTCCACATTGTCCACCCCAGCGCCAGCGTGACGCACGCGGCGCTCCTGCTGGTGCGCGGCGCGTTCGAGTTCCAGGGCCAGAAGTGCCTGGCGCTCCTGCGCTTGTACCTCCCGGAGCTGATTGCCGACGAATTCTTGCAGACGATGGTGCAGGCCGTGCTGACGGTCTCGGTTGCCAACACGGCGCTGACCGAGGGCTTGCACGGCTTCAGCGGGCCCGTGATCCACGAGGCGCTGTTCGACAAGTTGGCGGGCGCCATCGACACCATCGCCGACGACAGCGAGTTGGAGCTCGTGCACGGCGGCAAGCACGACAAGCTGCAGGGCTTCTTTGTGCAGCCGACGATTGTCAAGACCACCAACCCGCACCACCGCTTTATGCAGACGGAGTTCTTCGGGCCCTTGTTGACGGTGCACGTGTACCCGGACAGCGAGTACCTGGCGATCCTCAAGACGATCGACTCCACGAACGAGTACGGCTTGACGGGCGCCGTGTTTGCGCGCGACCGGGCCGCCGTGCGCGAGGCGGAGGAGACGTTGCGCTACTCCGCGGGCAACTTCTACATCAACGACAAGTGCACGGGTGCGGTGGTGGGCCAGCAGTGGTTCGGCGGCGCGCGCGCGCTGGGCACGAACGACAAGGCCGGCAGCGCCCTGATTCTCTCGCGCTTCGTGAGCGTGAGAAACGTGAAGGAGAACTTGTTCGAGTTGACCGACTTCAAGTACCCCAGCAACTACTAGGCGGAGGCTGCCTCCCGGGTCCATCGGTGTGTCGGGCCCCTGGCCGTCCCGGATCCATAGTTGTGCCGAGCCCGCAGCTCGGCAATCATATCCACTTTTGGCGCGTGTACAGATCCGGCGTCGGTGTGACACATTTGGCGGACGCCCGAGCGCCCCTCTCTCTCTTCAATGCCGTCGCAGACCGACAAGGTGACCCACCGCAACCTTCCCAAGCCGCAGCCGGCGTACCTCCCGCAGCCCGGCTCGGCGCTCTACGCGGACCGCGAGTTGTACGACCGGATCGCCGCCAGCGCCGGCGACGGCCGCACGCTCGTCGAGTCGCTCACGGTGCTGATCCGCCTGGGCCGCGCGTGGACCGTGCCCAAGGGCCACGTGGTGCGCATCACCACGCCCGAGGGCCCCCAGGTGGGCGACTTGAACATCTGGAGCTTGCACAACCCGCGCGAGCGCATGTGGGCCGCGCGCTCGCGCCAGTTGCACAGCGCGCACGTGCTGGTGTACGACCGGCTCTGGCTGAATCTCCCGTACCTCCGGCCGTTGGTGACCATCACCGGCGACCTGATGGCGGCGCGCGGCTTGGACGAGCACGGCGGCCGGGTGCACGACCTCCTTGGCACGCGCTGCGACCCGTACGTCGACAAGTTGTTGTCGGGCGACGACAACGACTTCCACTGTCACCTGAACCTCACGCGCGCCGTCTTGCCGTACGGCCTCACCGAGCTCGACGTGCACGACGTGTTGAACGTGTTCCAGGTCACCGGCTTGGACGAGCACGACCGCTACTTCATGGAGACGTGCCCCGCCGTCAAGGGCGACTACATCGAGTTCTTTGCCGAAACGGACTTGTTGATGGCGTTGCTGGCGTGTCCCGGCGGCGACTTGCTGGCGTGGGGCTGGGGCGCGCTGGAGGCCGAGCAGGTCGCGTGCTGCCGGCCCTTGGGCGTCGAGGTGTACAAGATCAACGACGAGAGCGTGTTGGCCGGCTGGAGCGAGCCCGAGAGCCCCAAGTACAAGGGCAACCACGGGTTGGGCTTCCCGGTCTTCAAGCCGTAGATTGCAGCGTTATCGGAAAAAGCTCGCATCCCGCTTCCGTGCAACGCCCACAATGCAGACGCCGGCCAGCTTGCTCGGACGGCGGCGGATCTCGCCGCAGATGGGCTTCCGCCTCCTTGTGCTTGGCTACTTGGCGTACCTGCTCTTCCGCCACTTCTTCCCGGGCCACGTGAGCGCGCCCGCCACGGTTGTCGGGGCGCTGGGCCACCGGTACAACCCGAGCGGCATCAAGTACGTGCCGTCCGAGGTGGTGGACCGGCAGGTGGGCGAGGCGGACGTGGTGTGGGAACGCACTGCCTACGTCCAGTACGCCACGTCCATGCACCACTTGTGCGCGGCCCTCATCAACCTCGCCATGTTGCGCTCCCACGGCACCCGTGCCGGCAGCCTCGTGATCCTCTACGACCAGGAGTTTGACCACGTGGCTGCGTACGCCGAGGAGATGAAGCACTTTGCGGACGTGGCGTACGAGTTCCACATCCGGCTCCAGCCGGTGCTTGCCACGGAGCGTCTGGGCAGCGACGGCACCCACCGCAAGCTGTTCACCAAGTTCGAGGTGTTCCGCCTCGTTGAGTTTGACCGCGTGGTGTTCTTCGACAGCGACATGCGGCTCATGGCGCCGCACTTGGACGAGTTGTTTGCGTTGCCTGAGGCCGACGTGGCCATGCCGCAGGCGTACTGGGAGGCCGACCGCAAGTTCAAGGAGTTCCGCAGCCGCAAGCCGCTCAAGAACGGCGTGCCCGCCAAGTCGTGGGACGAGCGCCAGGAGTGGATCCACGCGGCGCTCCAGCTGCCCCACGTGTACGAGCTGCTTCCGGAGATCCGCCACCAGAGCACCTTCACGTGGAGCCCGAGCGTGATGGTGGTGCGTCCGAGCCGCGAGACGTACGACCGGCTCCGCTCGCGCATCAAGTGGCGCCGCGGCGGCGACTACGACGCGGAAATCATCAACAAGGAGTTCAGTCCGTTCGAGTTGCTGAAACCGCTCGGCAAGCGACGCTACACGGCGTTGGTGTTGCCGCACCAGCGCTACGGCGGCTTGCTGGAGGAGCTCCGCCACCACTACCACCCGGTGTACTCGGCCGACGCGCACGACCTCCCGCTTGCGCTGCTGGACCACGAGGATGCGCAGACGCTGTACTGGGGCCAGACAAACCTGCTGTGGATCACCGACAACCTCCGATTGGTGCACTACAAGGACGAAGGAATCCCCGAGCCATGGATTATCCACCACTACGGCAACCGCTTTGTGGAGGAGCGCATCGTGTGCGCCAAGGATGTCGAGGAGGACGCCGAGAAGCACCAGTGGAAGCTGTTCCGCCCGCGGGTGATCGAGGACTGCGTGGCGCTGCGCTACTGGACCAAGTTGTACGACCTCCACCAGCGCGACCGTGGCCTGGTGTGCCACCTCAACATGATGATCCTTCCGTTGGACATCCAAGAAAAGCCGCCGGCCAACATGCCGCTTGTGGACCTCCCGTAGCGAATACAGAGTCGTGGTACTAGAGCGTGATGGTCGCGTCCGGCGAGGGGGCGCGCGACGCCAGGCTACGGGAGCTGCTGCGGGAGGCACCGCGGGAGGCCCCACGGGAGGCGCTGCGCGTGCGAGAGCCGCCCCGGGGCGTGTAGTACTTCGTCACCGCCGAGTCGATCGACTGGAGACCCGGGCCTGCCGGGCTCCCCTCGGTGCAGCTGAAGAAACTCGGCAGCAGCATCAGCAGCGGCGCCACACGGGGCAGCGGGCCGGCGCGGCTGGCGGGCGGAATGGCCACGGTGCTCGTGGCGCCCGACGTGTGCGATGGCACGTGCAACAACGGCGTGTGCTCCGTGGGTGCCACCATCCGCGCCTCCTCGGGGTCGAGCGTCCCGTCACGGTACGAGTGGCGCGTGATGTCGTCCTTGCACAAGGGACACTTCTTGTTGTGATGGAGAAACCAGTGCGAGATGCACTCCCGGTGGAACATGTGGTGGCAGAACTCGAGCCAGATCACCTCCAGCTCGAGGTTCGTGTAGTTGTCGAGGCAGATGGAGCACTTGGAGGTGTTGTAGTAGTTGTGGTGCGTCGCGGTGCCCGGGTACAAGACGCGGACCAGCAGCGGGAGAAGCTCGGCGAGCCGCGCGAGCTGCGCGGGCATCGGCGGCTCTGCCGGCCGCGTGTCCACCAGGGACACCGAGTTGTTGCTCAGGCCGGGGATCAGACTCAGCGCCAGTTCGTGGAGAAACAGCGGTGCAAACTCATGCTGGTGCTGCTCCATGAACTTGAGAAACAGCGCAAAGTCCTCCTCGCGGATGAGGAACTTGTAGTGGTAGATCCACACCGGGAGGTGGCGCTTGACAAACGTCTCGTTCACCCGCAGGCTGCGGGCGCTGTACAGCTGCACCTGCCGGATCACCACAAACGCAGCAAGAAGCACGAGTGGCGGTGAAAAGACAATCAGGAGTATGACACGAAGGAGCAGCGAGTCGTCAATCGTGGAGATGCGCACGGCAGCCGAGTCGAGATCGGGGACAGCCTCGCCCGCAGCCCCGGAGCCAGAAGCAGCCGCGGCACCAGCGGCCGTGCCACCGGGCTTCGCCGCGGGCTGCATGCGGAGGGTGCGCTCCTTGGCGTACTTGCGCAACACCTCGTAGCTCTCGTTCGTGATAAACAACGCCGGAATGTCGAGCATGTCCAAGCCGATGTCGTTGAAGCCCGCCCGCGCATACATGGTGATGAGCGTGTGCGAGTCCGGGTCCGTGTCGGCAATGACCACGGCGCGCGGGTCGAGAAACTCGGCCACGTTCAGCGCCTTGACAAAGAACAGGCACTTGCCGCGGAGAAGCACCACCACCTTGCCGCGGAGCCGGCCGCGGAGCCCGGCGTAGTGCTCGGGGTCCACCAGACAGCCGCTATCGTTGAGCACCTCGACCTCGCCCCAGAGAGGCGTGCCGAGGATCGGGCTGAACAGGGCGTAGCGGCCCACCAAGTGGTGCGACGTGTTGTACACAGGTCCGTCGGGGGTGCTGTAGCGCAGGAGCCGGTACTCGATCAGCGCGTCCACAGGGAGCATCGGCGCAAACACCAGCAGGAGCGGGAGGTCGGTGTGCGTGTCGGGGATGCCGGCTGCGCTGGTGGCGGCTCGCAGGGCCACCGCCCCGCGCACGGCGCGGTACACGCGGTGGTCGACATAGCACACGGCCACGGCGCAGAGGAGAAGGAGCATCCACGGCAGCGCGCCGCGGCGGCGCGGCGGCGGGGCGGGCGGCGTGCGCGGCGGCGTGAGGTAGGGCGAGATCGGGAACATGGGGTCGTTCACAGGATAAATGTGGGGTGACACATGCACGCGCCGGCTGGGGCGGAGTCGCGGGGGTGCGGGCGGCGGCGTGGACGGGCCGGGGGCTGGTGCGTGTTTCGCGGGGAGGGGTGCGTCCCGCGGGATGGAGGAGGTTGATCCGAGACGCACGGCGTAACTAGGGATGCGGGGTTGGCATGCGGGGTTGCTGGATCGGGCGAGGGCTCGGAGTTTGGTCACGCGCCAGGGGCCAGCTCCGGGCAGGGAGGCCCCGGCGGGCGGTGTGGGACCGGGACTGCTGGCGGGGGCCGCGGGGCCGCCGGGGGCCGTGTGCAGGGCGGCGCTGCAGACCCCCGCGCCGCCCACGCCCCCCCGGGCAGCCGCGTATTTCGCCGACGCAGCACGTTTCGCCGACGCAACACGTTTCCGCCTCGTCTGCGTCGCCTGTGTATAAATACCCGCCGCGTTCCACGCCCCGGGCAGCCCCCGTTTTTCCCAATGCCGAAGCACACCAAGAGCCAGCTGGCGTATGCCTTTGACAACACCACCACGCTGGTGGCGGCGCTGCAGATGCGCAACGCCCTCAATGCCCTCGCGGACGGCGTGGAGGACGAGGAGCTCCGGATCAAGTTCGAGAACGAGATGGACTCGTTCTTCCTGCTCTTCCGCCGGTACCTCGCAGACAAGGCGACCGGGGCGCCGCTCGACTGGGACAAGATCCGCCGGCCGACCGCGGACGAGGTGGTGGAGTACAACACGTTCACGGCGCCGGACTCGGCCGACAACTTGGACAAGCTCGCGGTGCTCAAGCTCAACGGCGGGTTGGGCACGTCGATGGGGTGCGTGGGCCCGAAGCTGGTGATCGAGGTGCGCGACGGCAACACGTTTCTTGACCTCCTGGTGCGCCAGATCGAGTACCTCAACCGCAAGTACGACGCGGACGTGCCGTTGTTGCTCATGAACTCGTTCAACACGGACCTGGACACGGCCAAGATCGTGCGCAAGTACCAGGGCCACCGCATCCGCGTCAAGACGTTCAACCAGTCGCGCTTCCCGCGCATTTTCAAGGACCTGTTGTTGCCGGTGCCGCAGCTGTACGACGACCTGCTCGACCTGTGGTACCCGCCGGGCCACGGCGACTTGTTTGAGGCGTTGGTGCTGCTGGGCGAGCTCGACGCGCTTCTTGCGCAGGGCCGCGAGATCTTGTTTGTGCTGAACGGCGACAACCTCGGCGCGACGGTGGACACCAAGATCCTCAACCACATGGTGGAGACGGGCTCGGAGTACATCATGGAGCTCACGGACAAGACGCGTGCGGACGTGAAGGGCGGCACGCTCATCCTGTACGACGGCGAGGTGCGCTTGCTTGAGATTGCGCAGGTGCCCAAGGAGCACGTCGAGGAGTTCAAGCTGATCAAGAAGTTCAAGAACTTCAACACGAACAACTTGTGGATCAACCTCAAGGCGATCAAGCGGCTTGTCGAGCAGAACGCGATCGAGGTGGAGATCATCCCGAACTCCAAGACGGTGGTGAAGAACAACCAGGAGTACCCGGTGCTCCAGCTCGAGACGGCGGTGGGCGCCGCCATCCGCTACTTCAAGAATGCCCACGGTGTGAACGTGCCGCGCTCGCGCTTCCTCCCGGTGAAGACGTGCAGCGATCTCTTGTTGGTGAAGCTGGACTTGTTCACGCTCGAGCACGGCGCGTTGCAGCTCGACTCGTCGCGCTTCGGGCCGAACCCGCTCATCAAGCTTGGCCTGCACTTCAAGAAGGTGCTGGGCTTCCAGGAGCGCATCCCGCACATGCCCAAGATTCTCGAGTTGGACCACCTCACCATCACCGGCAACGTGTCGTTGGGCAAGGGTGTCGTGCTCAAGGGCACTGTGATCATCGTGTGCAGCGACGGGCAGCGCATCGACATTCCCAACGGCTCCGTGTTGGAGAACGTGGTGATCACGGGCAACCTCACGATTTTGGAGCACTAGGTAGTCTATCAATGTGTCTACAACTTGCCGAGGCCGTCAATGGCGTCGAGGAGGTCCTGCGAGATATCAGCGGCGGCCTTGCCATTTGCGGGCTGTTCCGCCCTTGCGTCCCTTGTGTCCTTCGCACCGTCCGCATCCTTTGCGTCCTTCGTGCGGTCCGCGCCCTTCGTGTCCTCCGCACCGTCCGCGTCCTCCGCCGGCTGCCCCGACTCCTCAGACGCCTGGAACCGGCCCACAATGAACGCCACCACCTGCGCAATCATCGGCTTGCTGTTCGGCACAAAGTGCCCCCCCGGGTGCTTCAACACCGTCGCCGTGCCCTCCGCACACGCCTCCACCAACGCCATGCTCCGCTCCTCGCTCACCACCGTGTCCAACTCCCCGATCACGTGCAACAGCGGCACCGTCACCGGGTACACCCACTGATACGCCTCCGGCTTCAAGCGGAAGCCCAGATAGAAGACGGCGCACTTGGGCGCCGCGCCCCATTCGGCCATGCGCTTGGCCACCGCCGCGGCAAAGCCGGCTCCCTGCGAGAACCCCATCACGCCGTCAAACGGCCCGCTCTGCTCGATGCACGCCCGCACCGCCGCCAACGCGGGCTCCATGTCGTACTCGTCGCCGAGCGTCCACCACGCCCGGTAGTCCTTGCCGGTGCTGTCGCCACCCACCAGCAGCGCCTCGAAGGGGAGGTCGGCGGGCGTCAACCCCACCGCGCCGTCGAGAAACACCGTCTCCACCCCCGCCTTCTTGAGCGCCTTGCGCAACCCCAGCGCCTTGGCGGCGAAAAGCGGACCGTTCTGGGCAAACCCGTGGAGACACAACAAGCGCATGATAAAGAAATAAGTTGCGTCAGCCCATCAACAGATCTCCCATGTCTTCGCAGCACGGCGACGAGCCGCTGCCGGGCACGAAGCGGCTGCGGGACTTTTCCCGCAGCGTGGTGGCGTGCCAGCGGTGCCGCTCCAAAAAGGTCAAGTGCGACCACCAGTTCCCCGCGTGCGGCCGCTGCGTCAAGGCCGGCGCCGAGTGTGTCGGCATGGATCCGGCCACGGGGCGCGAGGTGCCGCGGCTGTACGTGGTGCATTTGGAGGCCAAGATTGCCGCCCTTGAACAGGCGCTTCAGAGCCACTCTGGCGTGGCCGCCACTGCCCTGCACAGCCCGCACGCCACCAGCGGCAAGGGCTTGGACGCGAACGGGGACCTGCCGGACCCGCTCCCCGGCCGCAAGAACTCCAACATTCTGTTCGAGCGCCTCATGACGACCGCGGTGGGCCTTGGCTCCCACACCCCGGCCACGCTGCTGGGCACCACCCCCGCGCCGCCCCACGCCGCCGACGCCGCCGACGCCACCAGCCCCACCTCCAAGTTCCCCGAGGCGGCGCTCCTCCCGCCCCGCACCATCGCCCAGGAGTACCTCAAGGTGTACTTTACCCAGCTGAACCTGCAGCTCCCCATCCTCCACCGCGAGCAGTTTCTCCGGCGGTACTGGGAGCCCATCTACGGACCGTTGGACCCGGGCGTCGATGTGGCCAACGGCCACGCGCTGCTGCCGCCGTCCAGCGAGGAACGCTCGCCTGGCATTGGCAAGAGTCCCCGCGATGGCCCGCGGCCACCGACCTCGGCCGGGCTGCCGCCGCTCCCGTCCCACGGTCCCACGTGGGACCGCCAGCTCCGGGCCCAGCTCGCGCGGTTCCAGCAGCTCCTGGGCGATCATCCGCCCGACTACGAGCAGCTTGTGCGCTACGCCAACACTCTCCCGGTGCCCCAGCGCTACCGCATTCCGCTCTACTTTGTCAACACGGTGTTTGCGATCGCGCTGCTGGTGCACCAGCTCCGGTACCCGGCCGAGATCTCGGGCGGCTTCCGGCTGGCGGCGCAGCGGTTCACCGAGAGTGTGTGGCTGCTGAACGACCGTCTTGAGACGCTCCAGGGCATGTTGCTCCTTACGGCGTACCTGCTCATGCGGCCGGCAGTGCCGGGCGTGTGGTACGTGCTCGGCCTGGCGCTCCGGCTCTGCGTGGGGCTCGAGCTCCACATCGAGCTGGCGGGGTTCCGGCGCTTGCTGCCGTTCATCCAGGACATGCGGCGGCGGCTCTTTTGGTGCACGTACCTGCTCGACCGCCAGGTGTGCGTGTATCTCGGGCGTCCGTTCGGAATCCCCGAGGAGTGCGTGCGGACGCAGTTCCCGCTGCTGCTCGACGACGAGTTCATCACAGAGGATGCCAAGGAGCCGTTTGGACAGGCAGGCATCCACACGCCCACGTACAAGCTGGTTCTGCTTGCCATGTTCAAGATCAGACAGATCCAGGGCCAGATCCAGCGCGTGCTCTACACGAACGCCGAGCTTCCGCGGCAGTTCCAGACTCTCAGCGAGTGGCGGGCCCACGTACTGCAGCAGCTCCACCAGTGGCGGATCGAGCTGCCCAAGACTCAGCGGCGCATGAACTGCGACTTTACGCTCGAGTTCTTCAGTCTCAACTACTACCACGCGTTGATTCTTCTCCACGGGCTTGGACCCAACACACCGGAGCTCAGTGCCCACGACTTTGGGGTGGTGGCGGACGCGCTGCGCCAGATTGCGGCCTTGTACGCGCGGCTTGCCCAGAGCCAGCGCATCAACTACCTGTGGGCAGCCGTGCACAACGTCTTCATGGCGAGCACGCTCTTTCTCTTTTGCGTGTACAACTGCCTCGAGGTGCTGCGTGTGACGACGGCGACGCAGTTCAAGGAGACGATGGCAAACGCGTTGAACGTCTTTTCCAGTCTCCTGGACCGGTGCGGTGCCAGCATCACCTGCCACGACACACTACGGCTGCTTCTGCTCGTGGTGCTCAAGATCAAGTACCACGAGACGAACGTGCATCCGCAGCCACTCGGCGCGTGGGCGCGGCGGCCGCTGAGCGTGTCACACGGCGTTGGCCCCGGCAGCACCCATCTCCAGAAGCTCATCCAGCTGTTGCCGAAGGAGCCCGGACTGCACCCGCAGCAGTTGTCGATGTTGACGCCGGGTATGCTGAATTCAGACGCGGGGGTGGACCCGAGCGAGGACCTGGACGCGGCGGATGCGCAGATTGTCAAGTTCTTTGAGGAGATGGACGCGCTCCTGCCGCCGCTGACGACGCTGTTCCTGCCGGTGGTGAACCCAGCAGGTCCGATCGAGCCCGACCGGCCGTTTGTGGCCAACAACCCGGTGATGCAGCGGTTGCAGCTCCTGCAGCCGTCCACCCGGGAGGCGCGGCGGGTGTACGAGATGATGAACCAGGTGCCGACGGAGAGCATCTGGGACCAGTTCTTCACGCTGGGGCAGCCAACGCCGGCACAGATCGACGAGGGGTTTGCGCTCGACGGCAGCATCTGGGGCAGCGAGGCGATGGTGTTCAAGAGCGAGTTCGAGTACTAGAATGCACACACCTATAGCGGCGGGAGCGCGGCGGCGGCACGCAACGCGACGAGGTCGGCGTGCGATGGCGGGAGCAGGACAGGCCACACGTCTACGGGGCGCAACTCGCTGCCGTCGTATGTGCCCTCGATCTCCACGATCGTGCCCGCCGGTGGCACGGCGCCGGCAAACCCCCACAACAGCACACGCACGGTCTGCGCGCGCGCCGGGTACGACGTCACGTCCAAGACATCGCCGTCGACACACACCACCTGCGCCACCACGCGCACGTGGCGGGGCGCGACGCGGCTGCCGCCGGCCAAGGCAAAGAGGTCGACCACGCGCTGCGGAATGGTTGTGGTGCGTTCGTGTGCTAGCCTGCATGCTACGCCTTGCCGGCGGTGGCGGCGTCCAACACGCCGGGCAAGGGCTCGGCGCCGACGCTGTACAACAAGCCGACGCCGCCGACGCCGAGAACCAAGAGGGCGACGCCCGTGACGAGAAACAAGCCGAACGGCGCGCTCACGTCGATCTTTTCGCACGACGCGCCGGCCCACGCCGTCGTCTGGCGCTTGGCCTTGTCGTACGTGGGCGCGCACACGCACAGGAAGACGCCCTTCTTGCCGACACACGTGCCATGGCCGTTGCAGCTGTTGGTGGCGGCGCTGCACTCCTCCGCCGAGGCAAAGCCGGCGGCGAGCAGGCGCTTGCCGAGAAAGTGGCCGGCGGCGACGTTCTTGGGCGAGCGCTTTTCGACGTGGGAAAAGTGGACGTCCTGCTCGAGGCGGTCCTGCGCAAGCGAGTCCACCACCACCACCGTCACGTCGTAGCCGGCCGCGCTGGCGACGATTGCCGAGAGCTCCTCGGCGGCCACAATGCTCACCTGCGAGGCGGCGGCAGCCGCGTCAAACCCCGCCGCGGTGGCCGGGCGCGGCTGCAGCGAGAAGACAAAGCGCAGCGCCACCAACACGGGCACCGGCACGTCCGCAGCCTCCGCCGTGAGCAACACCACGGCGCGGTCGTGTGTGCGCGGCGCTCTGTTGATGACGTCGACAAGGTCTCTGTGCTCGGGCGGGAAGGCAAGGTCTGCGTCCGCCCCCTGGCGGTACGCGCCCCACAACCCCGCCACGTCGTCGTCAATCTCAACCGACGCACCCGCAAGCCCCAGCGGGTAGAGCACCGCGGCACGCACCGCCGCCGCAGCAGCGAGACAGAGCGAGAGGGTCTTCATGAAGGAGTAAGGGGTTGGGCGAGATTATGCAGGACGTGCAGGTTACCCGGCGGCTCGCGCGTGCCGGATCTCATATCGGCGGCGGGCGCGGCCGGCGTGGGGGCAGCGGCCGGCGGCAGGGCGCGGGGCCGTGTGGCCGGCGGGGCGCGGGTCCGCCGCGGTGCCGCAGCAGCCGGCACTCTGCGTGCCCCTCCGCCTCGACGGCGGCGGCGGGTCGCGCCGACCTCATCGCATGGAGCTGTTCCCGGACGAGGTGGTGTACCACCTCACGGGCGTGGTGCCCACAGGCGACCTTGCGCGCATGGCGCGCGCGTGCCGCCAGTTCCACCGGTGCGCCACGCGCCGGCTCTACCACAGCGTGCTTGTGGTGCACAACAAGAACCTCGCGTTCGAGGTGTGGCACGGGCGCTGCACCTGGCTGGTGGTGGAGGACGGGGAGGTGCCGCCGCAGTGGGCCGACCGGTGGCGCCCCGCGTGGTGGCGCCGCCCGCAGCCGCCGCACCGGACCATGCTTCTCCTCCGCCTGATGGTGGAGAACCCGTCGTTGGCGTGGCACATTCGCCGGCTCGAAACGTTCGGACAGCCTCCGCCCGACATCACAGCAACCGTGCAGACAATCGTGCGCATCCACCGCGAGGCGTGGGGTGGCCAGGTGCAGATTGATCCGAGTCTGCTCGAGCGCTACGTGCCGCCGGCCGACTTCCCCATGGCGCCGACCGCGCGCCTCGACGTGGGCTTGATGCGCCCGCTGCAGATTCTCGGCTTTGTGCGCGGGAACGCCGTGGCGGCGGAGGCTGCGGGAACGGTGGCGGTGAGCAACACGGCGCTTGTGCACTCGACGTTCAAGAACGGCCTCGACATGCTTGCAGCACTTGCACGGCTCGGCGGGGATATCTATGGCGCGTTGGAGACGCTCGTGGTGGAGCATGTCCACGGCTACGTGCCGCGCCGCTTGTATGCCCAAAAGGCGGACGCGGCAGAGTGGGAGGCGGCTCGCGAGCTTGAGCGGCTCGAGGGGCTGTTGGACCCGCACGCGGTGGCGCGCATGCAGCGGCTCCAGCGGCTCCAGGTGTCGTTCGGGTGCGTGCGCGATGGGTGTGGCTGCCACCGGGGGTTTCTCCAACGGGTGGCGCCCGCGCAGCTCACGTCGCTTGTGCTTGAGTTCACGCCCCTGGTACTGGAGGGCATTCACGGCGACGTTCTAGCGGCGCTCGGCCAATGCCGGCTGTTGCGCCACGCGCACCTCGACATGCTGGTGCCGGTGTCCGAGCACGCGGTTGCGACGCACTCCAACCCGCCGCACGCGTGGCGCGACCTCGTGGCGGTGCTCCCGTCAGGCCTCACGTCGTTGGTGGTGGTGGACATGCTTGAGCGGTGGGTGTGGCCGACGAACGACGTGACGACGGCCGCTGCGTGCGCGTGCGGCGAGCCGTTGGGGCGGGGTGCCGCCGCAGTGCTCGACGACTGGGAGGCGCTGTTGCGCAGCCACCTCCGCGACGACAGTCTCGTGCTCAAGCAGCTTGCGAAGGTGGACTTGCTTGCGCTCCCGAAGTTGACGCGGATGGACGACGCCGGAGTGGTGCACCACGTGGCCCTGGCGGTGGAGGCGGCGGAGGCCCATCCGCGGCTTGCCACGGTGGTGGCCAACGGGGTGTGGTTTGAGCGGCGCTGGTCGCTTTCCGGGCGCGCGGCGCTCGTACCGGTGAACCATCGGATGACGTTTGACTATGGATGCCATGTGTTGCGTGCGTTTGGCGCCGCGGCGGGGGCGCCGGCCGCGCAGAGGCCGCTGCCACCGGTCTAGGTCCCGCTCCGACCTGCCTTGCGCTTGCGCTCGTGGAAGCCCTTGTGGAGATAGAATACACGCAGCATCGTTTCCAACGCCGCGGGCTCCAAGGGCAGCGCGGGGAGCACCTGCCCGCGGGGCCGCTCGAGCTTGAACTTGGATGTGGAGGGCTTGCCGCGGAGGGCCCGCGTCTGCAGCCGGGTGCGCGGGTGCTGTGTCTTGGGTCGGAACGGCAGCCGTAGGTGCAGCGGCGCGGGCGGCGGGGACGGCCGACGTAGCTGGGGCGCAGCAAGCAGGTCGAGCAGCGGTGGGGCGGGGGGCCGGTCTGCCGAGCGGAGGAACAGCACCTCCCGGGAGAGGAGGTCCATCTCCAAGCGGTGGCGTTGCTGTATGGTGGACAGCTCGAGCGCAAGCATCTGGGTGCGGAAGCGGTGGTGGGTGGCCACCTGCAGCGCGCGGTGGAGCGCGGCGAGGATGCGCGGACGCAACGGGTTGATGTCGGGTGCGTCGGTGATGTCCTGCTGGAGCTGCTGGAGCTCGGTCTGGACGTCGTTGTCGGGCAGTCCCGGGGTGGCTGGCGGCAACGGCGTCTGGGGCTCGGCGTGTGCAGGCACCGCCGGCGGCGTTGCAAACAGCCGGGGGGGCATCGGGGCAGCACGGGGGAAAACAGATGCGTGCGGGGCGGGATGAGCAGCCGGGTCCTTTTGAGGGCACGGTCTAGCACACGACAGGCGGGCGAGGAGCAACACAAGCAGTGTTTGTTGTTGTGGGAAACTACTGCTTTTGTGCAGGTCAAACATCGCTTACAGGGGGATCTGCGATGTGCATGCACGCAGTGCCTGGGGCG
Source organism: [Candida] pseudocylindracea (assembly GCA_030558265.1). Classification (NCBI taxonomy): domain Eukaryota; kingdom Fungi; phylum Ascomycota; class Pichiomycetes; order Serinales; family Debaryomycetaceae; genus Limtongozyma; species [Candida] pseudocylindracea. Next base: position 46,757 of record JAJMSD010000013.1, read on the forward strand.
CGGACATGCGGACACGCCGCAGGGGCGCCGCGGGGGCGGTGGCGGGGCAATGGCGGCGGGCGCGGCGGGAACGGGCCGGGGGAGGCGGCGGGCGGCGCAGCACCCGGCCGGGGGAGACGCCCTTCTGTCCCCGGGGATTTCCGCTGTTCACGTCGCGCATACACGAGAACCCAAACAACATACGATTCGCCAACGCTGCTGCACGCAAGGGCGCTGCGCTGGGCCAGCCGGCGGGCGCGATGGGTCTGCAGCCGTCGGTCTACAGGGCACGCCGCACGCCGGGCCGGGACCGCGGCTGGGGCTAGTCGGCGCTCTCGGCGGCGCGCTCGTCCTCGGCCACGAGCTGTTCCCATGTCTTGACCCGCAAGTTGAGCACCAAGGCGCCGATGGCGAAGAGACCGCCGAAGCGGAAAACCCACGCGAGCGAGTTGCCGCCGGGCTCGCCGTTCCCGGGCAACACGCGGAACAAGACCAGCAGCATGAGCAGCAGGATCATCTGCGGCATGGCGACGAACATGTTGTGCACGCCGAGAATCACGCCCGGCTCGTACACGTACGCGGCGTAGCGGTCGGCGAGGCGGCTCAGGCGCAGCCGGTGCAGCCCGTGCGGCATCACCTCCATCTCCACGGCGCCGCGGGTCTTGATCTCGGTGATCCGGCTCACCTCCTCCAGGATGAGGACGAACGGGGCCCACAACGCCGCGCCCCACGGCACGCCGAGCACCAGCACCATCACCTTGGCCTGTCCCACCAGCAGGATCCAGAACGTCAGAACCATGCACGCGATGAACACCGCGTGCAGCACAAGCCACACGTTGCGCACCAGCACCGGCAGCGGGCCGTCCGCATGCGGCCGGATGAACATCGGACACACCGTGTCCACCACCAACAGCACGAGCGCGTGGCCGACGAGCGCCAGCAGGCCCTGGCGCGTGGCCTCTTCCTGGAGCGCCTGCCGCTCAGCCGCCGGCAACAGGCCCAACGGCCGGCCCGCAAGCACGTCGCGCGTGTACAACTCGCCCACGTAGGTGGTGGTGTAGAACAACATGGGGAAGTAGCCCACCCAGGCACAGAACTCGACCCAGTTGATGGTGGCCACCTGCGGCGGGAGCTGCGTGATGGCGGCCACGGTGTCGCGGTACATGAGGCGGAGGCGCATCCACGCGCCGACGGCGTCCGGGTCCAAGCCCTGCTCGGCCAACTGGCGGTGGCGCTTGTGGCGCTCCAGCTTGATCAACGGGTCCGTCTGTGGGTTGCGCTCGTGGATGTACCAGCACGCGGTGGCGGTGGTGCCGAGCAACACGAGCGCCAGCACCGCGCTGAGCACCTGGAACTGGTTGCCGCCAAGCACGCGCGGAAGGTAGCGCGGGAGATGCACGCTGCCGAGAATGTAGCCAAGCACGTTGAACAGCCCGATCATGCGCGCAGCCCACGCGTTGGCAATCTGCTGTTGCTGCGTGGGCACGTTGTCGACGATGAAGGCGCGCGTGGCGGCCTGGATGGCGCTGATGCTAAAGTCGAGAAGGTAGACACCCAGCGCGGCAAACGGCACGGTGGCGCGCCGCACCGCGTCCAGCTCCGGCGGCTGGCCAATGACCCAGCCCACGAGCTGGGTGCTGTGCAGAAGATACCACAACAGCCACGCGGTGGCGCTCGCGCCCGCGACCATGAAAGGACGCCGCCGCCCCCAGGTGTAGGTGCAGCCGTCGCTGAGCATGCCGACGACGGGCTGGCCAAGGGTGCCCAGGAGCGGGCCCGCAATCCAGATGAGCGCCAACGCGTGCTTCAGCACCCCGAGCCCGAGGAGAAAGGGCGTGCCCAGCAGAAACTCGGTGCACCACGCAAGCTGGAGGCCACCGAGCGTGACCGTGAGGAGAAGGAGATAGCCAAGCCCGCGCACCGGCACCAGCACGTCCACGCTGGGCGACAACATCGGCGTGAGCACGTCCCGCGGCAGCATGGAGAGCGGTTCCCCGCATCGCCGCAGACAGCTGCGTCCCGGGCGCCGGCGGCTTCGCTGCAGGAGCCGCCATGGTTGCTGCATGCGGCTGCGTGCGGCTGCGCCCTGCTGCGCGTTCCTGCGTCGTGTCCGCACCGAGGGACACGCGAAAGTCCGCGCCTTGCCGGGGCCGGGAGACCGCACCTGCTCTCCCATGATGGCTGCGCCGCTGCCGCTCTACGGACAGATCTTGGACGAGGCCGTTGCGAAGGACGCCGTGTTCTTGGACCGCTTGTACGCGCAGCCGGTGCACGTTCTGGCGCTCACGGCCATTTGCACGCACTTGGCGCAGCAGCCTGCCGTCGCGTGGACGCTTGTGGGCCACGGCGCCGCCATTGTCGAGCGGTTGGCGGGCTTGGCCGACGTGCCGCTCCTGTCCCCCGAGGAGGCGGGCGAGGAGGCGGGCGACTTGGGCACGGTGGCTGCGGACGCCGTGCCCCGCGCCACCGAGGGCCACGCGCTTGCGGCGTTACTGAGCGACGACACGGTGCTCCTTGGAAACACGCTCCAGACCATTGCCCTCTGGTGCGAGCAGTTGCTTCCGGCGTTGGTTGCACAGGAGCCCGAGCTGGTGCTGCGCGACGAGGTGCGCCGGCTCGCGCGCGCGCTCCACGAGACGGCCCTGTGCAGCTACTTTCCACACGTGCGGCTGGCGTTGGAGTGCTTGGTGTTGCTTGTGCGCAGTGTTTACGCCCATCCGGGGCCCGTGTTGGCAGCGCTTGCGTGCGAGGAGCACCCCCGTGGCTGGAGCGTGCTTGCGCTGGCGTTTGGCGCCACCGAGCGCTTCGAGGACGTGGCGGACTACAAGACCTTCGGGGCCGCCATGACGCTTTCCTCAAGCATCACGGTGCAGCAGGCGACGCGGCCGGCCCCAGTGCCCGAGACATTGCGGCGCCACGTCGAGGCGTCGCTTGTGGTGGCGCTCCACTACTACGCGGTCGACAGCCCGAAGCTCCGCGGCGAGAGCGACCAGTTGGCGGCAACGTTGGGGCACGCGCTGTTCTGGGGGTGGGCCACGGGCTGGAGCTCGTCCCACCCGTACGTGTCGGCCGACTACGCCAAGTGGTTGCTCGAGGAAGACATTGGCGAGGGGTTGCGCGAGGAGTTGCGCGTGCACCAGGTGCGTGCCACCAACAACCCACGGCTGGTGCCCGTGTTTGGCAACGCCGCCGTGGTGGCGGTGTTTCTCCACCAGTGGGTGCACGGCAAGTTTGGCGCGACGCCCGAGATGGGCAACTTGTGTCCGCCGTGGCTCGCGCTCATGCTCACGCTCACGCTGTATGTGGGCCACTACAAGCAGCGAAGCCGCACCAACAAGGAGATGCACCGGGTGATGGTGCTGACCATCGAGACGCTTGTGGGGGCGGTGCCGCTCGACGCAACGATCGACGAGACCAAGTACCGCTTGTGCCGACTCGACGGCGACGCGGTGCCGTTGGCGGCGAGTCTCACCAAGCCGGTGGTGTGCTACATGCTCGACGTGGTGCAGACGGTGTTTCGGTACGAGCTCAACGGCACCATGGACGTGGAGAGCACGGCGGCGGCGGTGGGCGTGGTGCTGCGGGTGGTTGGGCGGCTTGCGGCGGCCGAGGAGCCGCCGGAGTACGCGTGGGGCGCGCTTGTGGGCGCATTGGGCGCGGTGGCGCGGCTCGTGAGCCGATTGAGTCGACGGGAGGGCGGCGTGGCGGCGGAGCGCGGCGAGGCGTTGGCGAGGCTCCAGGCGCGTGCGATGGAGGCGGCAGGCGCGGTCGTGGGGTATGCGTGGGGGCGGGAGGCAGGGCCCGCCTGTGTGTACGCCGCGTTGGCGGACGCGGAGGTGTGGCGCGAGGCGGAGCAGCTTGCCGGGGCGGACGCGCCGGCGGGGCTCACACGGGCGCTCGATGCGGCGGCGGCGGTGGGGGAGAGCGGGGCTACGGACGAGGAAGAGGTGATGCGCGCGGTGTCTGCGTGGATGGCGGAGCGGCCGCTGGACGGGCTTGAGCTCCCAGCGACGCCGGCGCTGTACGACGGGGGCGTGGGCGCGGCGGCAGCAACGTGCGTGGCCAAGTTCGATGTGTGGTTCTAGGCGGGGCTGTGTGGGAATACCGAAACGTCCGAAAAAGCCAGGCACACATAGCGCCCCTTGACAACCGCCGATGCTCACGTACGAGAAGCTCGTGAAGGGCGCCACGAAGGTGAAGGTGGCGGCTCCCAAGTCCAAGTACGTGGAGCCGATCATCCTCACGACGTCGACCGACCGCGCATCGGACTTTCGCGAGGTGGTGGCCGCGCTCAAGGAGCGGCTTGGCGACCTGGCGTGGCTGGTTGTGTACAAGCTGTTGATTGTGGTGCACATGATGGTGCGCGAGGGCGACGGGCCGGGGGCATTGGAGTACTACTCGCATCACCCGAAGCAGTTGCGGCCGCTGCTGTTGCTGGGCGGGCCCGAGGTGCAGCACGTGGTGCGCTATGCCAAGTACCTCGAGGTGCGCGCGCAGCAGTTTGGCCAGGTGCATGCGGACTACGTGCGGGAGCAGCGGGGGTCGCGGCAGTTTCTGCTGGAGGGCGACGGCGGGCGGCTCCGGGCGTTGACCGTGGACAAGGGCTTGTTGCGCGAGGTGGAGAGCGTGCAGACGCAGATCAGCGCGCTTGTCAAGTGTTCGTTCAGCGAGGCGGACGTGAACAACGACGTGGTGCTCACGGCGTTCCGGATGCTTGTGAACGACTTGCTTGCCTTGTACCAGGCGTTGAACGAGGGCGTGATCAATCTCCTTGAGCACTTCTTTGAGATGAGCTACCCGGATGCGCAGCGGCTGCTTGCCATCTACAAGCGGTTTGTGGACTTGACGGAGAAGGTGGTCGCATACTTACGGGTGGCCAAGCACTTGGAGTACTCGACCAAGTTGCACGTGCCGACGATCCGGCACGCGCCGACGGCGCTTGCAGGTGCGTTGGAGGAGTATCTCGCGGACGACCACTTTGAGTTGAACCGCAAGACGTACTTGCGGGAACAGCACCATGGGGGGCGCGCGGCGGAGACGATTCCGGAGGAGCCGGCTAACGTGCCGGTGTCTAACCCGTGGGCGTCGTTGCAGCAGCAGGTGCCGCAGGTGCAGCAGCAGCAGGTGACGCGGCAGTCGAGTGTGATGGAGCCGGTGCAGGTGCAGCAGGCGATGCAGCAGGCGGCGCAGCCGGCGCAGCAGTTCCAGGCGGCGCAGCCGGCGCAGCAGTTCCAGGCGGCGCAGCCGGCGCAGCAGTTCCAGGCGGCGCAGCCGGCGCAGCAGTTCCAGGCGGCGCAGCCGGCGCAGCAGTTCCAGGCGGCGCAGCCGGCGCAGCAGTTCCAGGCGGTGCAGCCGATTGTGGCTCAGCAAACAGCGCAGCCGATTGCTGTGCAGCCGACGACACAGCAGGCACAGCCGTTTTCGCGCCAGCCCACCGTGCTCCAGCCGCTCGCAGCACAGCCGATTGCCGCGCAGCCGACGTTTGTCCCCGTGCAGCAGTCGACGCTTGTGGCGCTCCCCAATCAACCGACACACCACACGGGCAACCCGTTCGGGCAGGTCCAGCCGCAGGTGCAGGCTCAGCCGCAGATGCAGATGCAGCCGCAGTCGACGAATCCGTTTGGAACGCCCGCTTTGCAGATGACGGGGCTGTTCACGCCGCAGACGGCAACGACGCAGCTGTTTTCGGCGGTTTCGACACCGCAGGCTGGCCTGACGACTCCGGGTCTCACGACGCTTCCCACCGGGGCCGGGTTTGGTGGCTATGGAGCGCAGCCGGATGCCGGTGTCATGTTCACGGGCATGAGCCAGCCAGTGGTGGCGCAGCCGATGACGGTTGCGCCACAGGTGCATCAGCCGGAGCTGTTTGCGCCTCAGCCGATTCAGCCGGCGCCGACGGGGCTGCGGAATCCGTTTGCAGCGGACAAGGTGGAGCCGCTGGCAACGCTTGTGCTGACACAGCTGATGCAGCTGAACCCGTTCAGTGCAAACAGAGCGCTGAACCCGTTTGGGCCGGGCAGCGAGGAGCACAACCCATTCCGGCACTCGACAGCGGGCGGGTTGGAGAACCTTCCGACTACACCGGTGTTTCCGGAGACGCAGGCGCAGCAGCGGCATGAGATGGCGCAGGTGCAGGCGCGGCACGACTTGTACGGGGGGGCGGTTGCCGGGGCACAGCCGGGGCAGCAGCCGGGGCAGCAGCCGACCCAGCCGTTCGGGCAGCTCACGGGGCAGCCGACCCAGCCGTTCGGGCAGCTCACGGGGCAGCCGACCCAGCCGTTCGGGCAGCTCACGGGGCAGCCGACCCAGCCGTTCGGGCAGCTCACGGGGCAGCCGACCCAGCCGTTCGGGCAGCTCACGGGGCAGCCGACCCAGCCGTTCGGGCAACAGTTCCAGCTCACGGGCCAGCCGCAGCAGCAGTTTGCCTCCGAACAGCAGTCCTCTCCCTTTGTCTTCCTGCTGACGCCGCCCGCCGCGCAGCACCCGGTGCAGCGCACCGGCCTGTTGTACTCGGGTCCGCTGTTGATCTAGGCCTTGTTACTCCAGTAATGTGCATATATACAGCTACTTGCGGAGACCACCACGCTTCTCCAAGAGCTCTTTTGCCTCGTTGATCTTGGTGGCGAGGAAGGGGGAGCCGCCCTTGTCCGGGTGGTTGGCGAGCATGATGCGGCGGTGCGTCTCCTTCAACTTGGTCTTGGTGAGCGTCAGCTCTCTGAGACCCAAGATCTGGAGCGCCTCCTTGGCCTGCATCTTGGAACCAAAGGGCCCCCTCACGAACAGCTTGCCGTTGATGCCCGGCTGCGGCTTCTTGAGGGCGCCGGCAAGCAAGTAGGCAGTGGTGAGCGCGCCCAACGTGGTCCACCAGGGGTGCTCGCCGGCAAAGTCATACACCTTGTTGAAGTACTCCTCCAGCGTGCTGACGGGCTGGCGCTGCGGCTCGGCGGCCGGGGGCACCGGCAACGTGGGCACCTCGAGCAGCGACATGGGGACGGACGGTGCGTGTGGCGGCGGAATATTTCAGCGCCGGGCCGCGGCCGGGTAACCCGAGCTCATCTCGTGAAAAAAAAAAGCTGGCCTGCTCAAGAGCGCCACCATGCGGATCTACTCGTGCCACTTCTGCCTGCTGCCGGTCTACCCGGGCCACGGCATCATGTTTGTGCGGAACGACGCGAAGGAGTTCCGCTTCTGCCGGAGCAAGTGCCACAAGGCGTTCAAGCAGCGCCGGAACCCGCGGAAGCTCAGATGGACGAAGGCGTTCCGCAAGGCGGCGGGCAAGGAGCTTGCGGTGGACCTGACGTTGACGTTTGCGGCACGCCGCAACGTGCCTGTGCGCTACAACCGCGAGTTGGTGGCGACGACGTTGGAGGCGATGGCGCGCGTGGAGGAGATCAGACGCAAGCGCGAGCGCGCCTTCTACAAGAACAGAATGCGCGGCAACACGCTGCGCCAGTTGGAGCAGGACCGCAAGTTGGTGGACGCAAACCCGGTCTTGTTGCGCATGCGCGAGGTCGAGTTGCAGCGGCGCGCGGAGAAGGAGGCCGCGAGAGAGGCCGCGGAGGAGCTGGAGGACGAGGAGATGGACGAGGAGATGGAGGAGGAGCCGGTGAAGATCGCAGTCAAGGCCAAGCGCGGCAAGGCCAGGGCGTAGTGTGTCTCATTGCATTGTATAGTAACGTGGGTGTCACCAGTACGGCCGCTGTCGCCACGTGCTGGACGTGGCTGACGCGTCTTGTGCGCTAGGCTCGGGCGTGTCGGGCTCGGGCGAGGCGGCGGTTCTGGGCAACGCGCGCGCGGCCGCCATCATCATCGCAATCGTGCGGAAGTGCGCGTCGGCGCCCAGCGCCGCGTGCTGCGCCGTCTTGCGCCCCTCGTCGCTGCTGCTCAGGCGGCGCTTCATGCTGCGGCTGACGGGAAGCACCGGAAATTCGTTCTGCGCATGACACCTGTGCACCCGGGCTGTGGCGGCGCACATGGCGGCGCGTGCAGCCTAGCACGGGTGCTGCGTCCGCGCCGGCGCCGCGGGCGGCACAAGCCCCGCGTTGCCACTGCGACTGGCGTGCCCGGATGCGGCCCCGAGCGTCCAACGCCGCGCCCGCGGTGCGCACGTGCGTTGCCATGCCCGCTTCGGCAGCTTCCGTCCCCACGTTCTAGATCAGCCTGCAGGTCGTTCTTGGCATCCATGCATCACGCACCCCCCTATAAAACGCCGTCGCGGGGATTGCCCCCGTCTGCATTCCCGCCCTTCCATGAGTGTGACGCTACGCCGGGTGCTGTTCAACAACCTATTGCCGCTGGCGCAGGATCGCCACGCACCGCCGCGGGCCAACGGGCCCGCCGTGACCGAGCACCACACACGACACGTCGATCCCTTGCAGGCGTTCGGGTTCGGCGAGCGGCCGCGCGCGGAGGCGGCGCCGCGCCGCTACAAGCTCCCGCCCGCGCCCGCCAAGGGCATTCTCAAGGCGTGCATTGTGGCCGACGTCGGCGCCGCAACCGTCATTGACGGCGAGCTGGAGCTGGAGCTGGAGGACGAGGTGGTGCGTGCGCCGCCGCCCGCGCGCCGCAAGCTGCTCGCGGAGATGACCGACGACGAGATCCGCGCGTTGGATGCCAAGTTCGAGCCGACGCGCAAGGTCGACCTCTCGCAGTTGAAGTTCGACTCGCAGGACAGCCTGTACTTTGTGCTCAGCGCGGCCACCGCCGGCGCGACGGCCAAAACGCTGGAGCAGGTGCGGGAGGACATGTGTAACAAGCTCGAGGGAGGCCGGTTTGCCAACCACGAGTACCCCACACGTCCGAGCGTCAAGTACCAGGCAATCACGCTCCTGAGCACGTTGAGCAGACAGGCGCCGTCGCGGACGGTCTTGGTGTACACGGACAAGGGCCGGCGGCACATGCAGCGTGCCTGTGCCTTCTATTTTGCGGAGTTGGCGCAGCCGCGCGACCACGTGGTGGTGGTCGAGCTGGCCCGGCGCGTGTTGGACCGGTGCCGACGGGCGCTGGAGCGGCGCAGCAGCGCGGGCAACGCCCCCGAGCGGCGCGGATCGGTGGGCGGCGCGCCGCCGCACACAGAGCGCCGGGGACTGGCGGACGCGTCGCCGGTGCGCCACACGGCGCTGCAGATGCTGGCGCTTCAGTCGCGGGCCACGGAGCTCCTTGCCGAGTGCGTGCTGGCGCTGGGAGTGCCGGCGGCGATCACGGTGGAGGTGGCCGACCTCGAGCCCGCCGAGATGGTCAAGTGCACCCTGGAGGTGTACGAGCCGGTGCTTGTCGTGGTGGGCGACAAGCTGGTGAGCTTCAACCAGCGGGTGGTGCTGACGGGGTTGGGGAGCCGCGGAAAGGGGTGCCTGAAGCTTGCCCCGTACGTGGTGAAGCACTCGGCAGAGGTCGGCGTGTGCGTCGTGGGCAAGGAGTTTGGCGCGTGCGCGGTGGCGGAGGCCCCCGCAGCAGAGGCCTCCACGGCAAAGACGGCGACAGGGTTTGCGGAGACGCTTGCCGCGGTGCTGGACAAGTCGCGGGCGGTGCTGCAGGCGTATCTCCGCCACGTTGCGCGCAAGCAGACGGAGCCGGTGTCGGACAGCAGCGACCTGGAGGAGGAGCCGGAGGCGTACGCGGGCGACGACCTCGTGAAGTACGTGCTGGACTCCGGGGCCCGGCTGGTGCAAAAAGTGCGGTCGCTTCTCGACGACGTGCCGAGCGACAAGCTGAGCACGGCGCTGTTGCGCAAGACGCAGCTGGCGGTGCTGCAGACGCTGGACGGGGCAGGGCCGCTGGTGCAGATCCTGTTGCCCAACGGCGGCGCGGCGCGGACACCACGGGCGCCGGGAGCACCGCAGCGGCGGGCGTCGAACGCGCTGGCGTACAGCGCGCTGCTGGCGCCGCAGCGGCGCAAGCTGTCGGCGAGCGAAGGGCGGCGCAAGCTGTCTACGGGGGAGGAGAAGGAGAGCGGCGGGTTGTGGAAGAAGTTTGGCTTTGGCAGGAAGTAGGGCGGCGGGACGCACGGGGCGGCGCACGGGGCGGCGCACGGAGCGGCGGCGCGATGCCGCGGCATTTCCGGCCCGCCGGTCCCTTGAGCCGAACAATCCCGGAGTTTTCCCGGCCCAATCCTGCACATGCATTAACCTCGCCACAAGCCGCGTATCGGAAAGACGTGCATTACCCCGCCGGCCCCCGCCCCTGATATTTGTCCGCCACTGCCGCTTGTTTCTCCTGAATGCTGTCTCCCGCGATTATTGGATTTGCCGTGGGCGCTGTCATCCCGCTCGTGGTGCTGCGCTACTACTTCTACCCGCAGGCGGTGCGCGCGAACTTCAACGCGATCGAGCTGATGAAGCACGACTTGGAGTACGCCACCTGGCACCTCCGCTTGGTGCAGCGGCACGCCGGCGTCGCCGACAAGGACTTGTACTATCCCAACGGGCGTTTCCGCGGCCTCGCGCACCCCTTCTAGGCCGCCGTCCATAGCCCCATGCTCCTTCCGAACGCTTCCCCGCAGCCTCATCGGCGCTTCCCCGCAATCGCGCACAATCGCCCGGACACGTGATGCGATCCTCCAATCCGCCCTCCGTGCGCCTAATGCAGGAATGGGGAGACGTGACTGGTTGCCGCCACCCCTCGCACCTCCCTGCTCCCAATGCTTTCCCGTGTTGCTCGCCAGTGCGTGCGCCGCCGCGCCGTGGGCGTGCGCGCCGCGTCCTCGTTCCTCCTGCAGCCGCTCAAGACGGCCGACCCCGAAATGGCCGACATCCTCAACCAGGAGCGCGCGCGCCAGAGCAACACCGTCACGCTCATCCTGCTGGAGAACTTCACGCTGGCCGCCGTGCTCACGCTCCTTGGCCTGGTGTTCCAGAACAAGTACAGCGAGGGCGGCATTGTTGGCGAGCGCTTCTACGGCGGCACCATGATCATCGACGAGGCCGAGCGCATCTGCATGGAGCGCGCGGTGCACCTCTTCCGCCTCGACCAGAACATGTGGCTGGTGAACGTGCAGCCATTGAGCGGCGCCGTTGCCCACATGCAGGTGTACACCGCCTTGTTGCAGCCCGGCGACACCGTCTTGGGCTTGGACCTCCCCACCGACCCCGCGCTGGGCGGCTTCATTGCCAAGTTCTTCAACGCAGAGCTGTTCCTGGCCGAGAACGACACCGGCCTTGTCAACTACGACGAGCTTGCGGACGTGGTGCTCAAGTTCCGGCCCAAGCTCATTTCCACCAACACCATGAACAGCACGCGCCCCCTCGACTACGCACGCTTGCGTGCCATTGCCGACCTGGTTCACGCCGTGCTCCTCTGCGACATCTCGCACGTTGCCGGCTTGGTTGCCACGGGCTACACCACGCTGCCGTTCCACCACGCGGACCTTGTTATCACCACGACGCACAAGCTGTTGCGCGGGCCGCGCGGCGCCATGATCTACTTCCGCAACAACGTGCCGCTGTTCCACGGGGTGTTTGCAAGCCACCAGGGGCTGCCGCAGAACCACACGATTGCCGCGCTCGCGGTGGCGCTTGGCCAGGCGAACCTGCCCGAGTTTGCGGCGTACCAGCGCGCGGTGCTCTCCAACGCCGAGGCGTTTGCCGCGGCGCTCGCCAGCCGCGGCTTTGTGCTCGTGGGCGGCGGTACCGAGACGCACTTGGTGGTGGTCGATCTCCACCTGACGGAGCAGGTGCGGCTGCTGCACGCACGCACCCTCACCGACGGCGCGCGCATGGAGTACCTTCTCGACCGCATCAACATCCTCACCAACAAGGCGGCGCTTCCGCTGGACCCGCCGGGGGCGCCGGCGCGCGGGCTCAAGTTGGGCGTGCCGGCGATGACGACGCGCAGCTTCAGCGCCGCTGAGTTCGAGAAGCTCGCGGACTTTATGGTGAAGGGGTTGGCGGCGGCAGAGCGCATCGAGAGCGCGTTGGAGGACCGCATCAACCACCCGGAGCAGGAGGGCGGCCGCACGATGCGTGGCGGGCCCACGGACGACGCGGCCCGGTTGGAGGTGTTCAAGCGGTTGGTCGACGTGGACGGCGAGTTGGAGGGGTTGGCGGACGAGGTGACGCGCTGGGTGAGCGCGTTCCCTACGCCCGAGTAGCTACATGGACGCGTGACAGCAGACACAGCGGGGGGACAATGCGCCGCGCAGCGTTGCCATGACGGCGACAATGGCCAGGGTCCCCCCGCGGGACCGACATGGTGCCCCCGCCGCGCCACGCACCGCCCTCGCGGCCATACGGCAAGGGCCCTGGCACGCGCATCTGCAACGCAGCCTACATATAGCCGGCGCGCGCGTGCGCTGGCGGTAACGTGTGCACGCAAGCGCCGGTTGCTTTTTTTCGCCTGCAACCGTGGCAACCACTCGCTTTCTTCCTCGCCCCCCCCTGAGCCCGTGCGTGCTCCGCCGTCCATTTAGCTTCCCCATTCCCTGCCAAATGGGCGACGACATTCCCACGACGAACCGGGCACCCGCTCGCCCGGTGCACATTGCGCACCGCAGGCTGCCCCTGGAGCTCACGACGCTCATGATGGAGCAACTCAACCTCCAGCGCCAGTTGGACGCGGTGCAGCAGCAGCAGCAGCAGATTATCGCCCAGCAGCAGCAGATGCAGCAGCAGCTCCCGCCGCCGCTGCCCCGTGGCCACCAGCGCACGGGGCTGGGCTCGCACCGCCGGCTGCCGCTGTTCCAGCAGCTGGGTCCCACGCCCGCGTTGGGCCACAACCGGCGCCACCTGTTGGGCATCAACGAGGCCAAGAAGGCGGCTGCCATTGCGCAGCAGCAGCGGCTGCCCCTGCGCCAGCTGCACTTTGAGGACCGCGGCCAGCTGCCGCCGCTGTTCCGCTTCCCCAGCGAGGAGATCACGCCGCAGCCGCGCGGCTTTCTGTTTCCGCTGGTGCAGGTGAACCCGCCGGATGGCGCGACTGCGTTGGCACCGCCCGGGTTGCTGCAACACCAGCACCGCCGCCTGGGCCTGCGCAACCTCGACCCGAACACGGCCACGAACATCAACACCAACTGGCGGGCCCACCAGCGCGGCAGCCTGCAGCTGCAGACGCTCGAGCCGCCGGCGTTTGTTCCGGGCCACCGCCTGCGCGGGCTGTACGGCGGGCTGCTGGTGCTGCTGATGCAGACGTTTGTTGGCGGACAGGGCGGCCAGGGCGGCCAGGGCGGCGGCCAGCAGCGCAAGCTGTTGTTTGCGCCGTACCTCCCGCAGCTGCAGCTTCCGGAGTTGATTGCAGACGGGCGGTTGGTGGTGGGCACGTTGCGCGTGAACAAAAAGAACCGGCTGGACGCATACGTGCTGACGGACGGGTTGTTGGACGCGGACGTGTTCATCTGCGGGCTGAAGGACCGCAACCGGGCCCTCGAGGGCGATCTTGTGGCGGTGGAGCTTCTTGTTGTGGACGAGGTGTGGGGTCTGAAGCGCGAGAAGGAGGAGAAGAAGCGGCGCAAGGACCAGGCCGCGATGCAGGCGCATGGCGCGGAGCCCGGCGACGACATCCGGAACGACGCGACGGGGATTGTGCGGCTGTTGCTGGGCCTGGCGCCGAGCGATGAGCCGCGGCTGCCCGGAGTGAAGCGTCGCGGGTCGCTCAAGCAACGGCCGACGCAGAAAAAGAACGACGACGTCGAGGTCGAAGGTCAGCTGCTTCTCCTTGTGGAGGAGGAGGAGATCAACGATGAGTTCAAGCCGTTGTACGCCGGCCACGTCGTGGCGGTGGTTGACCGCATTCCGGGGCAGTTGTTTGCGGGCACGTTGGGGCTTCTCCGGCCGCTGCAGGCGCAGAAGGAGCCCGCCAAAAACGGCGACAAGACGCACCGGCCGAAGATTGTGTGGTTCAAGCCGACGGACAAGAAGGTGCCGCTCATTGCAATTCCGACGGAGCAGGCGCCGCGCGACTTTGTGGAGAACCACGAGCAATACTCGAACCGGTTGTTTGTGGCGCTGATCAAGCGGTGGCCCATCACGTCGCTCCACCCGTTCGGCACGCTTGTGCTGGAGCTCGGCGAGATGGACGGCCCCGAGACGGACATCGATGCGATTCTCCGCGACAACAACTTTCTCTGCGACGAGTACCCGGCCCTGCTGTCGAACCGGCGCACGTTGGACTTTGCGCTGGAGCTCCCGCTCCCACTGTACGTGGACCGGCGCGAGTTTGCGGACGAGTTTGTGCTCTCGTTTGCGCCGACAGGGCGCGTGGCAGACCACGCGTTGCACGTGAAGCGATTGCTGCAGACGCTGATTGAACTTGGCTTCCACGTGGCGGACGTGACGCACTTTGTGCCGTCGGGGCTGGTGCTCGACAAGAAGGCCAAGAAGCGCTCGCTGCTGGTGTTTCTTGCGCAGCGCACCACGCCCATGTTGCCCGACGCGGTGAACGTGGCAGTGCTGCTTGCGGAGAACAAGCGCGGCATGACGCTTCTGGTGGTGTTTGAGATTGACACGGCCACGTTTGAGGTGTCGCTGTGCTGGATGGGCGAGCTGGTGGTGGTGCCGTGGCTGCAGGTGACGTACGACGAGGTGGACGCGGTGTTGCGCGGCGAGCCTACGGCGCTGGACCAGACGCGCGACTACATCCGGATGCTTGCTCTCATTGCGCGCGAGTTCCGGCGCCAGCGCCTCAACAACAAACAGCTCGACACGCAGCCGGCGCTCGCGCTTCTCAACCAGCTCGACGACGAGAAGGAGCGGTTGGACTTGGACGTGTTTGCGGAGCACCCGGCGCTGCTGGTGGTGGACGAGATTGCGCACAAGGTGAACCACGCGGTCGCGCAGCGCGTGCACGCGCTGTTGGGCGACCGCACGTTGTTGCGGCGCCACCCGCTCCCGACGTTGCTGAAGATCGAGCTGTTTGCGAAGCGCGTGCAGCTGCTCGGCGTGCCGGTGGACACGTCGACGCTGACGCTGTTGCAGCGGCTGCTTCTTGCGATCGAGGACCCGGTGCGGCGCTCGGCGGTGCAGCTGTTCCTCTACAAGGCGATGCTGCGGGGGCGCTACATTGTGGCGGGGCGGCTGGACCCAGAGCAGTTCCAGCACTACTACCTCAACCTCCCGCTCTACACGCACTTTACGGCGCCGACGCGGCGGTACGCGGACCTCATTGTGCACCGCCAGCTCAAGGCGGTGCTTGGTGGCGTGCCGTATCTGGAGGACGTGGACACGTTGAAGATGACGGCGGACTACTGCAACTTCAAGAAGGACTGCGCGTTCAGCGCGCAGGAGCAGCTGGTGCACCTTCTCCTCCTGCAGACGATCAACAACATGTCGGCGGCGACGGGCCAGTTGTTGTGCATGGGCACGGTGCTCCAGGTGTATGAGCTGGCGTTCGACGTGTTCATTCCGGAGTTTGGCATCGAGAAGCGCGTGCACGGCGACCAGCTCCCGCTCGTGAAGGCCGAGTTCGACAAGCTGAACCGCGTGTTGGAGCTCTACTGGGAGCGGGGCGTCGACCTGGCCACGTGGGTGCCTGCGGACGAGCGGCAGCCGTTGCTGTACCGGAACTCGATCAAGAACAAGTTCCGCACGCTGCTGCTCCGCGCGGCCAAGCACCAGACGGAGCTGGGCGCCAAGGCGCTGGTGCTGCCCGAGTGGCGCGAGAAGCTCGCGCTGTTGGGCTTTGCGGTGCCCGAGCTCCGCTTGCCGCCGGGTGCCGACACGGACCACAGCTTGGTGCCGTACACGCAGGGCCTCCGCACGCGCGCGGAGGAGTGCGTCCAGGAGATCCGCGAGTTGGAGCAGGTGCCCGTGTTGTTGCGGGCCGAGATTGGCATGGCGCTCCCGTGTCTCACGGTGCGCGCGTTGAACCCGTTCGCGGAGACGTAGGCGCGAGGGTAGAAATCCATTATTGTTGCACACTCTTCATGTCGGACCAGCTCGCGCGGTTCCTGTCGCTCCTCGAGCTGGCGCGGGAGCAGGCGCTCGAGGCGGCCTCCACGGCTGCCGCGCGCTTCTCGGACGCGCCGCAGACCCCCGCGGCGGTGGCCAAGCTCCTCGAGCTGCGGCTGGAGGCGGAGCGGGAGGCGGGCATCCGTGGCGCCGCCGCCATCATGGCCGCGGGCGGGCCCGCCGAGGAGTTCTTTGCCAGCGTCGTCAAGAACGCCGCTCTGCCGCGGCCGCACACCCGCCGTCTTGTGTACGCCTTCCTCACCCGTTACGCCGACACGCACCCGGACATTGCACTCCTCCTGATCAACAGCGTGCAGCGCGCGCTCAGCGACGCCGACGCCACCATGCGCGCGTTGGCTATCCGCACGCTTGCCGCGATCCGCATTCCTGCAATCGCCCCCATCGTCTTGTTGGGCATTGCCAAGTGTGCCAGCGACAGCGCTGCGCCGGTGCGGCGCGCGGCGGCGGCGGCAGTTGCGCTGGTGTGGCCGCGCGAGGGCAGCATCCCCGACGGCTTGGAGCAGCCGTTGCAGCTCTTGCTCAAGGACCGCGACGCACTGGTGGCGGGCGAGGCGGTGTACACCTGGTTGAGCGTGTGCCCCGAGCGCTACGACATGTTGCACGGCAGCTTCCGGCGCTTGGCGCGGCTCGCGCCCGACATGCCCGAGTGGCTGCAGCTGGCCACGCTCGAGGCGTTGGCCAACTACGTACGTGCGTGCATCGGGAGCCCCGCAGACCCCGACGCGCGGCTTGTGCTTGAGGCGGCAGCGGCAGCGGCGACGTCGCTTCTGCCGGCGGTGGTGGTGGCGGCGTTCCGCGCGGTGCACACAATTGACCCCACGGCGCGCAACTCGCTTCTCCCGGCGCTCCTCCGTCTTGTTCCCAACGTGACGGCCTTGGACTGCCTTGTGTGCGTGAGCGCGTCGACGCCAGCAGCCCTTGCGCCGCTCACGCTGCGCTTTTTCCTCTTTCCGCACGACGAGGAGACGGTGGCACTCCGCAAGCTCACGATTCTTGCCCGGATTGCCGACGAGGCGCACGCCCGTGCCACCATGAGCGAGCTTCGGCTCTACGCCGCCACCAGCGCGCCTACGGTGGCGACGGCCGCGGTGGAGGCCATGGTGCAGGTGGCGGTGCGCACGCCCCTGCGGCTCCCGCTGGCGCTCCGCTGGATGATGCGGCAGGTGGCGCTGCTGGACGTGTCGACGGCGAGCGCGTGTCTTGTTGGCGTGCGTGCGCTCGTGCCACACGCGCCAAGCCGGCGCTTGAAGACGCTTGTGCAGTTGGCAACGGTGCTCCCAGACGCAAACGTGGGCGACGAGGCTCGTGCCGGGGTGTTGTGGCTTGTTGGCGAGCACGCGGAGCAGGCCCCGCAGCTTGCAGCTGAGGTGTTGCGGCAGCTGCTTGCGCTGTTCCACGGCAACGGGCCGCGTGCGCGCTACCAGACGTTGTTGCTTGCTGCGAAGGTGAACCTCGTGCTGGCCGAGCCGGCGGCGGGCCCTATGTGGGACTACGCATTGCGCTTGGCGCGCTACGACCTGCTGTTTGACACGCGGGACCGTGCGCGGATGTTGGCGGTGTTGGCGGAGCCACAGCACTCGCAGTTGGCGAGCTTGTTTCTTGCGGCGCCAAAGCCGGTGCCGGTGATTGGCGGCAACGTGGCGGGTGGCGTGGCCTTGAGCGAGTACCTCTCGGGCGTGCCTGCGTGGACGGATGCGCCAAGCGGCGATCGGACGGAGGAGAAGGAGGTGGAGGTGGTGAAGCAGCTCGCGGGAGGCATTGAGCGGTCTGTACTGCCGCAGGTTGCGAAGCCAAAGCGCGGGGTGCAGACGTTGGACGAGTTCTTTGCGGATGACGACGAGGAGGTGCGCATGATGCAGCGGTTGGAGTTGGGTGCATTGAGTAGCGAGAGCGAGAGCGAGAGCGAGAGCGAGAGCGAGAGCGAGAGTGAAGGTGAGAGTGAGGATGAGAGCGGGAGCGGGAGCGGGAGCGACGACGGAAGCGACGACGGAAGCGACGACGGAAGCGACAACGGAAGCGACGACGGAAGCGACAACCGGAACGGAGACGACATCCACAGCAACTCCCGCTAGATCCACAACGAATCCTCCTCCACCTCCACCGGATAATGCGGCACCATGGCGGGCCCGTCCGCCACATACACCTCGTTGTACACCCGCCAGTACGCCTGGCGCACCTGCTGCGCCGGGTGGAACAACCCTGCAAGCAAGTACCCCACCATGACGCCCGCCCCCACGGCCCGCGCCAACCCCGCCAACGCCTCGTCCACCGCACGCACCACCTGCGGCAGCGTCGCCAACACATTCGGCCACAATAGGTTGAGAAGATGCACAAACGCCTCCTCCTTGCCACGCCCCACACACGCCAACGCCAAATGCGCCGTCGCTCCCGCCGCCTGCTGGCGGTGCACGCTGTCGCGGTCCGTCAACGCGTCCTCGAGCAACAGCACCGCCGCGTACACGTAGTGCTCGCTCACTGGTCCAATGTGCTCGAACATAAAGCCCATGGCCTTGAGCACACCGTGCTGGACGTTCGCGTCCGGGGTGCGGTACTCGTTCATGAGCACGGGGAGCACCGTGTGCGCGCCACACCGTTCCGCCACAATGGCAATCGCAACCGCCGCACACACCCGGAGCTGCCGCTCCTGCACCCGCAAGGTGTTGAGAAGCGGCCCGAGCACGTCCGCAGGGCCGATCGCCGCGGCGACATGGCCAAACGTTGCGTTGGCGGCGCGCCGCACGCCCTTGCGTGTCGCCCGGAGCATCTCCACCAACTGGCCCACGACACGCATCCACTCGCGCGCATTCACCTCCGTCGGTGCCCGTGCCGCCAACACGCCCACAAGCGCCACTGCCAGCTCCTGCACCTTTTCGTGGCGGTTGCGGAGAATCGGTGTGAGCGCCGGCACAAGCGTGTCCACGCCGGGTGCAAGCGCCGATGGGCCCACCACCGTCGCAATGGCGGTGAGGGCACCAAGCACCTGCGCGAGCGCGTCTGGGAACGGCTCGCCCAACGCCTCGTACAAGGCAGTGCTCACAGCACCCACCGTGGCAAGGTCGGCGCTGCCAACGACACGGCCAGCAAGCTCGGCGGCCTGTCCGCGCACAACCGCGTCCGCGTGGCTCATGCGGTACAACACCGTGGAAAGCACGGGCGGGAGAAGAGACGTGGCCCGTGGCCCGAGCGCTGTCACAAGCGCCGCCAACGCCTTGACAAACGCCCCGTCGGGTGTGGACTGCTCCTGGAACCCCTGCAAGGCGGCATCCACAAGGAGCTCGGCAAGCGCGGTGTCGACGCCCCCCATGCCGGCAGCGGCGCACGCAGCAATCCCGTCGGCCGCCATCCGGCGCAACGGCTCCAGCTGGTCCTTGGCCGCGGGGACAAGGCGGGGAAGAATCTTCTCTGCGCCCACACGCTCGGCAAGCACGCGGGTGGTTGCCACCACCTGCCGCGCCAACCGCCGGTCCAACGCAGCCCGCCGTGTCCAGAAGTTGGTCACCAAGTCGGGCACTAGCAACACAAACACGTCCTTGGGCACCCCCTCGGTGCCGCACACGCGCTCGACGACAACCAACACGCTGCGCTGCATCTCGTCGTCGGGCAGTGCAAACTCGCGGCGCACCACCACCATCGCCTCCTTGGCATAGTGCAGCGCGTACTCGGGCTCCATCAGCCGAATGAGGCTCGCCATCGTGCGAAGAAACACCGCGAGCTGGCGGCCGCGGTGGCGCCGCACACCGCTCCACACGGGCTCGAGCACGGGCGCAAACCGCTCGATGCCATACGGGTGCGTGGCGTCGGCACACGCACCAACCGCAGCGGCCGCAGCAACGCGCACGGTGCCCTGCGTGTCGGACACCAACGGCACAAGGGCGCCCACCACCAGCGCAAGAAACGGAAGAAGACCGTGGCCAGCAGACGCGGCCATGTGCTGGATGGTGCGGGCGCCAGTGTGGCGGGCCGTCCAGCGCTGCAGAAGACACACGGCGCGGAGAAAGGGCACAAGCCGCGCCGTCCCGGCCGTCTGAGCCACGACAGCAAGGGCGCGCGCGCAGGCGCCGCGGACGTGCTCGTCGCTGTGGTCAACGTCCGGACGGAGCGCCGTGAGCATCGCTGGGAGCCCGGCCGCCCGCACGGCGGCGCCGAGAACAGCAGCGCCGTCTGCGCGCGCAAAGCGGTCGCTCTCGGCAAGGAGCGGCGTCGTCGCCACCACGAGCCGCGAGATGTACGGCGCCACCTCGGGCCCGAGCCGCACAAGCACCCGCGCAAGCACCTTGAGAAGCACATGCCGCTCCTGCTCCTGCACCAGCGGCTCGACAACAAGCACGAGAAGCTGCAGAATGACCGCCCTGGCACCGAGCACCGGCGCCTCGGTGACCAACGCGCGCACGGCGAGCTTGCGGGTGGCGGTGGTGCCGTTTTTGATGCGCAAGAGGAGCCGGAGTGCCGCGGTCTCGGGCGTGTCCGCTGCTCCCTCGTCGAGCAAGACGGCAAAGTGGCGCGCGTCGTGGTCGTTGAAGTGTGTGAGATCGCCCAACGCCTGGGGCGGTGCCGCCGCCACCTCCACGCTCGTGCCGCCCACAGGAATCAGGTAGCCGCCCGTCAGCACGTCGGCAACGCTGGCAGGCCGCGGCACGCGCACGTAGCCGTGCGGCACAAGGCGGTCCAACACGCGGGCGTTCACGACAACCTCGAGCGGTCTGCCCGGGCGCTCGGCCTCGGCGCGGGCAATCCCGCGCTCGCGCTCAAAGTGCGGCCCCACGTTCACAACCCGCCGCCTCTTGGCGGGTGCGGGCGCGGCCGCGGGCTCGTCCTCGACCGCGGCGACGAAGCGCTCGCCCGTGTACACCACCTTGTGCATGGCAAAATGCAAACGCTCATCGCGCCCTCCATGCGTTTTGCCTCGACCGCGCTTGCGACAGCGGCCCTGGTGGCGGGCGTGCACGCGCTCACACACCCGTACAACGAGACGCTCACGTTGCAGCCGCTCCCGCGGCACCACCTCCTCTCGACGTTTGCGTTTGATCTTGTGCTGGAGCCCGTGCCGCCGCCCGGCGAGCTCACACTGTACACGGTGTTTCCGCCGGTGCTCGGGCCGCTCCTCGAGCACGTGGAGGAGTTGCGTCTCCGGTTTGCGCGCGGGTGGTGGGACGCGGCCGAGTGGGGGCTGCTCCCGGACCAGGGCGCGTTTTCGGGCGGCACCGGCGTGGAGCTCTGGGCGGTGGTGCACGCGGCGCTGGCGAAGGAGGCGCGTGCGCGCTGGACCGCGGTGGCGAACGGGCTCCTGGGCTTGTTCTGTGCGCTGTTGAACCACGTCGGCAACGACAACCTGGCGGTGCACCCTGGCGAGCAGCCGGGCACGTGGGTGCTTCTGGCGCAGCTCCCGCTGGAGCCCGTGTGCACCGAGAACCTCACGCCGTTTCTCAAGTTGGTGCCGACGCGCGGCCGGGCGGGCGTTGCGCTGCTTCTCGATGGACACACGTTGTTTGACTCGCCGTGGCACCTGCTCAGTGTTGACGCGGTGCGCGTGTGCGACGGCGAGTGCCGCTGGGAGTTGTTGTCGCGCGTGCAGGCGGTCACCAACGTGCCGCTCGCGTTGCGCAACCGCAAGCTGCGCATTGCGCACCCGGACAGCAGCAGCGAGTTGCGCTGCCGCACCGACAGGCCGTTGGACGGCTGGACCTGCTTTCCCAGCGGGCCGGCCCCCGATGCGAGCTACTCCATCGAACAGCTCTTTGGCCAGCACATCAAGGGCACGGCGAGCATCGGGCGGCCGCTGAGGGTGTGCGTGGTGGCGCCGGACCACTGGAGCGTGGAGGCTGTGCTGACCGACGGCCTGTACACGGCTTCGTTTGACGGCTGCTTGGAGTTGCCCGCGGGCGACCGCCAGTTTGACGTGCGCCTTGCCAGCGCGACGGCGTTGGACGTGCACCTGCAGCCGGCGCCCGTGTTGGTGGACCGTGCCATCACGGGCCTGGGTGCGGGCACCGGTGGTTTCCGCACCGTGCTCACCAACCCCACAAACGAGACGCTCACGCTCGACGTGTTTGAGACGGTGCCGTGGTTCGTGCGGGTGTTCATGCACACGCGGCGCGTGTGGGTGACGGGTGAGACGTCAGAGGCGCCGGAGCTTGCCCGCGTGGTGCTGTACGTGCCGGCACGCGACCGCCAGTTGCCGGCACAGATCCACACACGCGTGGAGGTTCCGGCCGGGCGCGCGGTGGCGATTGCGGTGGCGTTCGAGAAGCTGCTTCTCCAGTACGCCGAGTACCCGCCGGACCCGAACCACGGCTTTGAGATTGCGCCGGCGGCAGTGGTGGTGGTGGGCGGCGAGCGCGACGGCTACACGCTCCGGCTGACAGCGCTCTTGGTAACGCTCCCGACGCCGGACTTTTCCATGCCCTACAACGTGATTATTCTCACGAGCACGGTGCTCGCGCTTGCGTTTGGTGCCGTGTTCAACATGGTGGTGCGGCGCACAGTGGAGCGCGGTCAGGTGCCGGAAAGCGTGCTGGTGCGAGACAAGGTGGTGGGCCGGCTTCTCCAGGTGCGCGCGCGGCTCGGGTTGTAGGACATGTATGGCTAAAAGGGGTCTTCGTAGGGGTCCTCCTCGTCGTAGTCGTCGTCGCGTTCAAACTCGTACACGATGGCACCGGCGTTGACGCCGCGCTGTGCCTGTGTGTACGGGAGCTCCACCTGGGCACGCGCCTCCTCCTGCGCGGCGGTTTTGCTGAGCTGGAAGGTGGTGAGCAGGTCGACGAGGTCGGGCTCGTCCGCAGAAACCGCCGCCCGCGGCACGAGGCGGAACTCGGCGCCCTGGAACGCAAAGGTGCTTGCCTGCTCGCGGCCTGACTTGCGCCGGAGCGCCACCTCCACCGTGAACTCGTCGGGGCGCACGTCAACACCGCCCACAAGCAGCTCTGTGAACGTGCGCGTCTGCTCCTGGAGGTCGCTGTCGTCGAGGCCGCTCACCGGCAGCACGTCGAGAACCGCACCCGCTATGCTCTCGAGCAACGCGGCAGTGCTGGGAGCACCCGGCACAGCCAGGGGCACAGCCGGAAAGTCGGTGTGGAACACGGCAAGGATGGTGGTGCCCGGGCCGCCGAGCGCCGCCACCAACGCGAGGACATCCTCTGGACGCGTGTGGTTGAGCGAGTCCACAACGGTGAGGCTCCCACCGCCCGGCACCGGCCTGCTCCGGTCCAGAGCCCCCCCCGGAGCCACCATCTCGGCACACCACTCGGGCTTGTTGACGGTCTCGAACAGCACGACGCGCACAGGCCGCAGACTGCGCGCAGCAAACACCGCCACGAGCGGCAACGCCAGCTGCACCAACAGGTCGCGCACGAGCACCAACGGCACCGCGTCCCGCCCGCCGAGGACACGCTCGAACGCAAGCACCTGGGCCTGCGGCGACAGCATGAAGAAAAAGTCACGTGCAACGTCTGTTCATTTCGAGCGAGGTGGGTGGGCTGGGGCTACGGGCGGGGTGTGGGTCACCGGGTGCTGTCCTTGGTCTTGTCGCCGCTTCCGACGGCCGGGGTATAGAACGGCTGTGTGGGTTCCTGCTTGGCGAACGAGTCGCCGATGAAGCTGCGGTCGAACAACGCGGACGTGTCGGGGTACGATGCGGCGTGGGGGACGTAGCCCAAGTCCAGGCCGGTCGACGGCGCGGGGTATAGTTGGGTCTGCAACCCGGGCGCGCTGCCCGCGGTGGGCGGGGTGCCGACGCTGCCCAGGGACGAGCTGCCGTTGGGATACGACATCAGCAACGGATATGCCTGGGGCTGGCCCAGATACGACGGCGGCTGGGGTGGTCGTGGTCGGGGCTCGTCCTGAAGCAGCCGCATCAAGTTGCGGTACTCCTCCGAGGTCTTCTTCTCGCCGTGCTTCTGGGCAATGATGTGTGTGTTGAGGTGGTTGAGCTTGCCGTACAGCTTGTTGCAGTCCGGGAAGGTGCAGTGGAAGACGCGGTGGATCTCGTGGAACTTGCGGCGGTAGCGTTTCTGCTTGCCGCCATAGAGCATCGAGTCCAGATGGGGAGCGTGGAAGCGGCTGTCGGGCGGGAACCCCGTGGGCGGCGGCATTCCGTACGGGAGGTAGCGAGCGACGCGGGGCAGCATGTCGCCGACACGCAGAAACGGTCCCTGGAAGTATTCGCCCGGCGGGAACGGTACCTGCGGGGCAGTGGGGACTGTCGGAAACGCGTACGTGGGTTGGTACTGGCCGGACATGGACAAGTCGTAGTGGGGCGCGGCAGCCGGCACCAGTGAAGTAGGCTGCAGCCAGTACGCGTTGGGAAGCGACAGGAAGGCCGGTGGCTTGGGGAGTGGCGGATGGATTGCCAGCAGGTACGGGTACGGACGCGGCAGCACTAGTGGCGGGGTGGCCATGTGCACGGGGCGGGTGCGTCCGTCCGCGGGCGGGGGGTGTGTGAACGGCGGTGGCGGGGGGTCGCCGGCGCCCATTGGGAGAACAGGTGGGTGGGTTGGGTTCTCGGGGTACAGAGAGTGGGGGGAGAGCAGCGGCTGTTTAGCTTCGGACATGCAGTAGGCTGGCCTCGGGCTGCGTCCCTCTTCTAGGGACGCATTGTTTGGCGGGTAGAGCGCGTATGCGTAGGCAGACAGTGGGTCGTCCATGGGTGCGCGGGGGCAGTGTGCGCAGGTGGTGCGCGGGGGCGGTGCGCGGGGGCGGTGCGCGGGGGGCGGTGCGCGGAGTTGGGGCGCGCGGAGGCGGGTGCAGCGGGCGGGTGCGCGCGCGCTGGTGGGCGTGGGTGCGCGCGGGCGGGGAGGCGGAGCTGGTGGGCGCTTCCGGCTGAATGGAGTGCGGTGGGCGTGCAGGCAGCCGCTAGAGAGGTCCAATGCCGGGCGCGGGTGATAGGGGTGCGCGGGGTGATCGGACGGACCGCGAGCGGAGGAGGGGTGCGGGCGGAGGCTTGTGTGCGTGCGCGCGATGTGGGTCCGGTGATTCACTCGTGCAGACGAGCGCGGGAGGTGTGGGGTGCGGCGGGAGAGGGAAACAGCTGCGCGGTGTTTGGGGGCGGCACGGCGCGGAACAGAAGGCGCCGGGAGTGCGGGCGGGGGCGGAGGCGACCTGGATCGGTCTATATACCGGCGCATGGAACGCACGCGCGGTTGCTGGCTGCCGCGAGGGCTCTTGTTTTTGTGCGCACGCACCGGCGCACCACGGGGGGCAGCGGCGCACACCGGAGACGCTGCCGAGTCCGCAAACACGTTACTCGCCGCCGCGCGCAGCTGCACTGCACTGCACACACCCACTTGCACCGCTATTTTCAAGTGCCGGGAGATACGAATGGCGCCGCCGGCCGCACGGCCGCCGCCATTCTGTGTGTGGTTGGCGCGCGGCCGGAGCCGTTGGGGCGCCGGCGCGGGGTGCGTTGACGAGGGGCCGCCGCCCCATTCAGCCGGTGCGCGGGCCGCCGTGTGCGCAGGACCGCAGGGCCGCCGGCCGGTACGTGGCCGGGGGAGGGGAGCGCGCCCTCAAGCTACGCCGAACGGTGTGGTAGGTGCGGTGTTTAGTGGCCTAAATGCTGCTGCTGGCTGCGCCGGCATGCTAGCGCGGGGCGTGACCAGCGACTCGCTCCCCGGCCCTGCCGCAAGATGTGCGGGGCGGCCGCTCCTCGACCGGCGCCCCTGGACGGACCCGCACGCACACGCGGACGCGGCTTGCAGCGCCGTTGGCCGCGCCGTGCGCTCGCCAGGGTCCTGAAACAGGCTTTGGCGTTGTTTTCTAACGCTCGTGAATCGCGCATGGCATGCACGGCCATGCATGCGGCACCCGGGCGTGCAGCGGTGCGCGGCGCACATGCGTCCGCGTGCGTCTGGCTGCAACACCGCCATTTGCGCCCGGGCGCCGCGACCGCCCGAGGACGGGGCACCCGCCACCGCCCGGCGCCGCGCCGCAGGTAGGGCAATGCCTGCGGCGCGCCGGCGCTGCTGTATCTGCCACATTGCCCGGGTGCGCCGTCCGGGCGCGCTGCCCAGGCGTTCCGGCGCGGCCGCTGGCGCGCGGGCGCAGTGCGCGTGCGGCCGGCGCGCTCGTATCCGCCGCGATTCGGCAGTGGTGCCAGTGCGCCAGGCCGTCTACCGCCGTGCGCCATAGGGGGCAGTGTGTGTTCCCGTGCCACACTTCTAGCGTGCATGCGGGACCATTCCTGCCGCGCGGGAACATGGACCCGCAGACCAACCGGGTGGTCGTGCGCAACGGCCACAAGGAACGCCACGTCCCAACGGCTCCTGGAGGACCGCTACCGTGGTCCTGCACACTAGCGCTGTCTGCACCTGCGCGCTGATGTGCTCAAATCTGGCCTTGTTACGTATGACTACATCGGGGAGACGTCCCCAGGGCTGCGGGCGTGCCTTGGAAGCCCGCTCCGGCACCCCGCAGGTGTGGCGGCACAGACCGCTATCGCCACTCGGAGATTCCCTCCTCCAGGAAGGAAAACGCGGGGTTGAGGCCCGGCGCGAGGTTCCAGTAGGGCGTGTGCTGCAGGGCGCGCGTTTCGCTGGCAAGCCGCTCAATCGAATAGAGGCCAAACTGTGGCGGGATCCCCCCCAGCGGAGCCACGCACAGAAGGTCGTTGGCGTGGCCCACCTCCCAGAATGGCGGTTCGGGCGCGGCTGCGGGCTGCGCCGTGCTGCCGACTGCGCGGGTGGAGGGGATGTTGGGCGGACTCGAGGGGTAGCGTCCGCGAAACGCGTCGCTGCTGGGGCTGTGGGAGGGCGAGTGGGAGTCGGTGGAGATGCTCAGGTAACGCATCTGGGAGGATGCGAGCGGCGGGTGGAGCAGCTGATAAAAGTCGCCCGCGGGATCGGCAGAGTCGACGCGCGCTCGGTACACCGTCTCCTGCTGCTTGCACAAGCGCCAGCGACGCTTGATCTCGGCAAACTCTGAAGGGAGGCGCTTGGGGCCGTGCTCCATCAGGCGCACGTGGATGTTGAGGTGGTTCAACGTGCCGTAGGCCTTGGTGCAGCCACCCCAGCCGCACACGTACATGCGCTCGATCTCCTCCTTGCGGCGGCGCTTGCGCTTGGGCTTGGCGTCGCTCTCGCGCAGACGCGGCAGCTGCCGCACAAAGCGCGGGTGCGTCGGAGCGTCGTCCTGCTCGTGGGGGTACGGCGCCGACCAAGGGAGCGTAGGTGCGGACGCAGGCGCGGCGAGGGGCGCGAAGGGGTTGTAGAGCGCGGCCATGGAGCGATGCGGGCAGACAGGCACCGGTGCGCGGAACGGATGCTTATATAGCCCGCGCCGCAAGATAGGGATCAGTCCAACGGCGTTCGGGACGCTCGCTGCGGAGAGGTGCGGTGGAGCCCGGCATGACGCATGACGCGCCCGCTGCAGAGGGCACATGCGGTCTTTGTCAGAAAATGACGTCAACCGCAGCCATTAGAGTTGGGGCGCGACAGCTGAATGGCGCGCGGCGGCTACGGCGCAGCCGCGCAATGCACGAAAGCTTATGGTCGCGGGGCGAGGGCTGTGGGCGGGCCGCGGAAGGACGGGGCAACGGGCCGCGGCCGCGGAAGGTTCTCGGCAGCCATGGCGGGCGGCCGGGGCGCAACACCGGCGGGCGCCGGGGCAGGCACCCGTCCGGGGCGTGCCTTATCGCTAAACGCACGCGGCTGCAGTCTGCTTCCGTCGGAGAATTCTCGGGCTAACTGCACGGGGCGTGGGTCTACGCCCGGGAACCCGGAAGCACAACCGTTCCGGAGCCGTGCAGCAGGCTGGACCGGACCGCGCGCCCCGCCCGCCGCGCTCGTAGACTGCTTCTCCTGCCGCGGCACGCTGCCAAAAAAAGACCAGAGCAACCGCGGCTGCAGTGCGTCATGCACAAGCCCGGGGCGCGCAACTCGCGAACAGCCAGGCTGGGACCGCGCCGGGCCGACACCGGCACGACTCCGGCGCTTGCGTCGGGGCGGAGCGTTCTCGGAGGCGGCGCGCGGCGGCAGCCATTGAGAGCCGCACGCCAGCAGCGTGAGGCTCGGCCGGCGTCTGGGGCTCGGCCGATGTCTGGGGACAGCGCCGCAGCCGCACAGCGCCGTGGGGAGGGGAAGGGCTCCGGGTGCGGGCTTTTTGCCCCCTACATGAACTATTGTAGGCCGGGACGTGCACGGTGCACCGTATAGCCACGCCATTTGTGCATGGATAGCGAGGCGCGGCGAACAGCGTCCCGTTGGGGCGTAGGATGTGGGTGGCTGCGCCGCGGGTATACCACAGACGCGACTAACGGCGCGCATGTGGCAGTCGCGGCCGGATGGGGCGGCATCTCTGCGTCCACGCGCCGAGCCAAGGCGTTATCGTGCGCGCCTGCCGTGCAATCAGGCGGGTTTATGTCAGTTCATGCGCGCATTGCCCGCCGCGCGTTGCTTCTTCCCGCGGGGTCCGTGCGGGGTACGAGCCAGCGTGGAGCTAGCCGCGGAGGGCAGGGCTAGCCGCGGAAGCAGTTATTCGCCGGGCACATGCAATCGACGGCAGGCGTTCCGAGCCACGGCGGGATCTGGCCCAGTCTGCATGCCGCCTGGCGCCGGGTCAGCACGGCCGAACGCCGGCAGCTCCTGTGCGAGTGGGTGTTCGCGGCAAAACCTGCCCAGTTCTGCCGGAAATCGCAACGACGCCCCGACAATTGCTAGGCCCGCGGCAGCACGGTCTACGCGGTCTCGCCCGCTCCGCGCACCACGTGTTAGGCCGCAGAGCGGAGAACAAAAATCTGGCTGCAGCGCGTCTCCTAACGCATGCAATGACGAATATCCAGCGTAGCGGCGCTCCCGGACGCGGCCTCGGCAGTGCATCCGGTGCCGCGCCCGGCGCTACGCCGCTCCGTCCGACGATGCCCGCGGCTACCGACGGCACCGCCACGCAGCCGTGTTCCGCACGTGTGTGTCCTGCACGCAAATGGTGGCACGTGCGTGTCCTGCACGTATGTGTCCTGCACACGCTTCTCCGGCACGCAGAGGGTCGTGCGGCGCTCGCCCACGTGGCGGCGCGATTGGCCGTGAGCGCATGCAGGACGGAGCGATAATTGAGGAGTGCGCCTGGCAAGCACCCTGACCCACCCCCCATGAAGTTCGGCGAGACGCTCAAGACGAGCCTTATCAAGGACTACTCGTTCTACTACATCAACTACGATGACTTGAAGTACGAGCTCAAGAAGGGGCTCGGTGTCCGCAACAGATGGACCAACGAGCTCGAGGAGGGCTTCCTCACGATGCTTGAGACGGAGCTCGACAAGATCTACTCCTTCACCCGCGTGAAGCAGACGGAGTTGAACCGCCGCATCAAGGACTCGGAGCGCTTGGTGCTGGACGTGGTGGCGGCGATCCACACGCTGCAGCCCCCGACCGAGGACGAGTTCGAGGACTTGGAGGACGAGCTTCTGGACATCATTGCCGACTTGCACGACTTGGCCAAGTTCACGCGCCTCAACTACACGGGCTTCAGCAAGATCATCAAAAAGCACGACAAGTTGACCGGCTTCCGCCTCAAGCCCGTGTTTGCGGTGCGCCTTGACGCCAAGCCGTTCTTCAAGGACAACTACGACCCGTTGGTGGTGAAGATCTCCAAGTTGTACGACTTGGTGCGCACGCGCGGCAACCCGGTGCAGGGCGACTCCGCCGCCGGCGGGCTGCAACAGAACTTTGTGCGCCAGACCACCAAGTACTGGGTGCACCCGGACAACATCACCGAGTTGAAGTTGATCATTCTCAAGCACTTGCCGGTGTTGGTGTTCAACGCCAACAAGGAGTTCGAGAAGGAGGACCTGGCCATCACCTCGATCTACTACGATAACAAGGCCATGGACTTGTACTACGGCCGCTTGCGCAAGGACGAGGGCGCGGAGGCCATCCGGCTCCGGTGGTACGGCGGCATGAAGCTGGACACCATCTTTGTCGAGCGCAAGACCCACCGCGAGGACTGGACCGGCGAAAAGAGCGTCAAGGCGCGCTTTGCCCTCAAGGAGAAGCACGTCAACGACTTCATGGCGGGCAGCTACACGGTGGCGCAAGCGTTCGACAAGATGCGCAAGGACGGCAAGAAGAGCACCAAGGAGATTGCCTCGCTCGAGGGCTTGGCCGAGGAGGTGCAGTACCGGGTGCTCAAGGAGCGCTACAGACCCGTGTGCCGCTCGTTCTACAACCGCACGGCGTTCCAGCTCCCCGGCGACGCGCGGGTGCGCATCTCACTCGACACCGAGTTGACAATGGTGCGCGAGGACAACTTCGACGGCGTGGACCGCACCCACGGCAACTGGCGCCGCATGGACATTGGCGTCGACTACCCGTTTCTGCAGCTCCCGGAGAAGGACGTGTGCCGCTTCCCGTACGCCGTGTTGGAGGTGAAGCTTCAGACGCAGCTTGGGCAGGAGCCGCCGCAGTGGGTGCGCGACTTGATTCTGCTGCACTTGGTGGAGGCGGTGCCCAAGTTCCTGAAGTTCATCCACGGCTGCGCCACGCTTCTCCCGGACATGGTGGACCTCATTCCCTTCTGGTTGCCGCAGATGGGCATTGACATCCGCAAGCCGAAGCAGAACTTGGAGTACGGCATTGTGCGCCAGCACGTGGACCTGCTGGACGACGAGTTTGGCGGCGCGCCGGGCAACCGTCTCGACGAGGAGGAGTTGATGGGCGGCACCGACATCCGGCGGGCGTCGATGGTGGTTCCGGGCAGCGGGCCGGCGGCGGCGGCGCGCGCGGCCGCACGCAGGGAGCGTGGCTGGATCAAGTCGCTCCAGGAGTGGTTCAACCAGGACCGGCTGGAGTTCAACAAGGTTGCCGCGGGCACCGTGTTCCTCACGGACTTCCAGGCACCGCCGGGCAAGCTGATCTGCGTGCCGGTGCGCGTGGAGCCCAAGGTGTACTTTGCGACGGAGCGGACGTACCTCCTGTGGTTGCTGATCCTGCTTATTCTCGGCGCCACGTCGACGACCTTGTTGAACTACGGGCTGGCGCTGGGGATCACGGCAGCCATCTTCTTCTACATCACGACGCTCGTGCTGATTGCGTACCTGACGTACCTGTACCTCCTGCGCGTGGTGAACATCCGCAACAAGCGCGCGGTCGACTACGAGGACCGCTACGGGCCCAAGGCCATCTGCGCCATGTTGGCCATCTCGTCGCTCGCCACGTTTGTTTTCAGAGCGACCAGCTAGAAATAATATTTCTCTTGTCATGGAGATCCGGACGGCGCGAGCGGGCTTCTTGTCGAACCACGAGGTGTACGCGCTCTTGAAGGAGACGCAGGGCGACGACCGCAAGCGCAGCCGCAAGCTCCCGGGCGAGCTCGACACGATCGTGCGCGAGTGTGTCAGCCACCTCGAGCTGGCCACGCCGGTGGCCTCGCAGACAGCCGACGGCGTCGCCGCCTTGATGGCGTACCTCAACACGCTCGAGTTGGAGAAGGCGGAGAAGCTCCAGATCGTCAACACCTTGCCGCGCAGCCTTGTCACCTTGTACGCGGTCGTGGAGGAGTGCGACCTGCGCTTCACCGAGGAGCAGTGCGAGGCAATGGTGGCCAAGGTCGACGAGGTGTTCCCGGCGCCCGAGCCCGCCGAGACCGCGGCCGAGGAGTAGCCTGTTCGGAACGCCGGCGCGCCACCGGCGGCACCGCCCTCCACTCCATCTATTGCTCAATCTTACGAACCCCCGACAAAATGTCGTCCACGCGCAACAACAAGCACGCGCTCTCGATCGCCGTCTTCAACGACTGCTGCTTCACCGCCTCTGGCTCGTAGATGCCATACTCCTTCATGTCCACCAACTTGCCCGTGTCGCCATCCACACCCCAGGTGTGCTCGCCGCTCGCGTGCTTGGCCCGCAACTGCGCAAGCACACGGATCGGGTTCCCGCCGCAGTTCTGCACAAGCGTGCGCGGAATCACCTCGTACGCGTCTGCGACCGCCTGGTACGGCCACTGCGCCACGCCCGTGATGCTCTTGGCCTTTTCAGCGAGCCGCACGGCGATCGCCATCTCGGTGGCACCGCCGCCGGGCGCAAGCAGCGGCGCAAGCATGACGTTGCGCGCCACCGCAAGCGCGTCGTGGAGGTTGCGCTCGATCTCGTTGAGAATGTCCTTCGAGGGCCCTCTGAGGAGAATGGTGCACGCCTGGGGCTCTCTGCACTTGGTGAGGAACAGAAAGTACTCGTCGCCAATGAGCTCAACCTTGAACTCGCCGCACTTGGTGCCAATGTCCAGCTCGCGGAGGTCCTCCACGCGGTTCACAATCGTGGCGCCCGTCGCGCGCGCAATGCGGTTGTTGTCCAGCTTCTTCACGCGGCGGAGCACCAGGATGCCTGCCTTGAGGAGGTAGTGCTGCGCCAAGTCCAGCACACCCTTCTCCGTGATCACCACGTTGGGGCTGAAGTTGATGATCTGCTCGCACACGAGCTTCACCTGCTCCTCCTCGATCTCAAGCAAGCGGTTCCAGTCGCTCTCCTTGGTGATCTCGATGTTTGTCTGCAGCTCGCCCTTCTTGTACTCGAGCGGGCAGTCGAGAAGCATCACGCGGGGGTTGGCGATGTTGCGGCTCATCTTGGGGTGCGTCACGTCCTTGTTGAGCATGATGCCGTCGAGCACCGCGCTGTCGGTGATCTCGCCACCGGGGATCTTCTCGATGCGGGCGTAGCGCTTGGTGTCGATCTCCGTGATGTCGCCCGTCGTGAGCGCCACCGTGCGCACCGCCGCAAGCGCCAACTGGCACATGTGCTGCAGCCACTTGGCCACGTACTTGGTGCCGATCAGCGCCTTGATGATGGCAATCATGGCCTCGTCCAGCGACGTGTCCACCGGCGACGCCACCTCGTGGATCACCTCGAGCGCATCCGCAAGCGCCTGCTTGAGCGCGCGGATGATCACCACCGGGTGGATGTTGCGCTCAATGTACGGGTACGTCTGCGCAAGGATCTCGCCGGCGAGGATGATCACCAGGGTGGTGCCGTCGCCCACCTCCTCGTCCTGCGTGCGCAGGAGCTCGATCATCAGCTTCGCCGCCGGGTGCGCCACGTCCACCTCGCGGAGGATCGCGTGGCCGTCGTTCGTGAGCACGATGCCGCCCATGGGGTCGAGAAGCATCTTGAGCATCGCCTTGGGCCCGAGACAGGTGCGCACAATGTCCGCCACCGCCTTGGCCGCCGTGATGTTCAGCACCTGCGCCTCCCGCCCCGTCTGGCGCTCGCTCGTCGTGTTCATGTACACCACCGGAGCCTGCATGGTGCGTGGTTGGCGTCGAGCCGGGCTGGAAATCGGTGGAAGAACGCGTGCGTGCGGGCGGGGCACGACCGGGGCGGGCACGACCGGGGCGTGACACGACCCATGCCTGGTGGTGCTAGCGGCGGATGTGGCGAGCCGGAGCCCCCCGTCTTGTTCGCGGGATGAAACAGGAGCCTGTGAGCACGAGCGACCTTGAGTACGTGACGCCCGAGCAGCTCCACCTGATGCTTGCCGAGCTGGGCAAGCGCGTCGCCGTGGTCGATGTCCGCGACGACGATTTTGCCGGCGGCCACATCCGCGGCTGTCTCCACTACCCCAGCAACACGTTGCCCGACAAGCTTCCGGAGTTGCTTCCGAAGCTCGCGGAGTACGACGAGGTGGTGTTCCACTGTGCCTTGTCGCAGGTGCGCGGCCCCCAGGCTGCGCTCCGCACGATGCGCGCTGCCGGCGCCCTCCCGGCCAAGGAGTTCGAGCCGCTCAAGCCCGTCAACATCCTGGTGTTGCGCGGCGGCTTTACCGAGTGGCAGCGCCGCTACGGCGAGGACCCCGCCACCGAGGGATACGCCCGTGATTTGTGGCGTGAGTACTAGCGTAACTGTGGCGTCGCATTACACGTTTTATTCCCATGGTTGGTGTCACGAGCGTTCCCGAGTTGCACCGGTGGTTGGTCGCGGGCGAGCCGGTTGCCGTCGTCGACGTGCGCTTGCACGACTTCCCTCTCGGCCAGATCAAGGGTGCGTTGCACTACCCGCTGGACACGTTTGAGCAGCGCTTGCCCGAGCTCCTCGTCGCCCTCGCGCCGTTCCGCCGTGTCGTCTTCCACTGCAACTCGTGTCTGAGCGACGCCTCGCGCGGCCCGCGTTTCGCACGCGTCTTCGAGGAGGCCGTTGCGGGCAGCCCCGACCACGCCTCCTTGGAGGTCCTGTACCTTGCGGGCGGCTTCAAGGGCTGGTGGGCCGAGTACGCCTCGGACGAGTGGACCGTGCCGCGTGCGTAGTGGACGGCTACGCCCGCCGCTTTAGCCGCTCTGTCGCCTCGTCGAGACGCTTCCCGCGGTTGATCCGCTTGCGGCTCACCACCTCCTGCGGGTAGAACTCTCCCAATGTACTCTGCGAGCTCCGCGCCTTGTTCATGTCCCGGATGAGCGGCACCAACACCTCGTCCACCCGCGCCTGGCCCCACCCCGTGTGGTACATGAGGAACGGCCGGAGCTGGTCCAAGTCGGGGTGGCCCCACACAAACTCGGTCGTGTCGTGGTCCACGTCCGGCTGAAGATACGCATCCACCACGTCGCGCGGCGGGAACTGCTCGCCGAGGTGGAGCTGCACCCGCGCAAGCTGCTTGCGGAGCTTGGCCCGCGCCGGCAGCAGCTCTGCGGCCGCGAGGGCCTCGACCAGACCCGCCTGCAACGGGAGCCACCACGCGCGGAACTTCTCAAGCGAGCCAAACTCCGCGAGCACCTCCATTGCCAACACCTTGCCCACGCCGCTCACACCCTCCGTGTAGTCCGAGCCAAGAAGGCACGCAAGGTCAATGAGGCGCTCGCGCAGAAGCCCCAGATCGTGCTCAATGTCGCCGGCCGCGTAGCACTCGACGTACTTGCTCTCCGCAAACATGTTGCGATACACGCTGTCACCGCCAAAGAGAAACACATCCAGATCGTCGGTGACAATGCCGTCCACGAGCCCAAGACGCCGGAGCTCGCAGCACTGCAGCTCCGCCTCCGTGGGTGCGTGGATGTAGGGAATGCCGAACCGCTGGAGAAGGTCCTGGATCTCGTGCACCATGGTTTCGTCGGGCGAGTCTGCGTCTCGGAGCTCCGCGCGCCGCTGCTCTGCAAGCACATCCATCTCCAGAACGGTCGTGCGCGCGGGGCGAGCCGACGGAGCGTGGGTCGAACGGAGGTTTTCGTAGTCGCGGGCCTCTTCCTCCATGCGCAGGGGGAGAGTTTCCTCGTCCGAGTCGTTGAACTCGTAGAGCACGGGGGCAGCGACGGGGGGTTTGGGGGGAGCGTCGCTGCGCACCGTGGGAATCGGGGCCGTGGGCACAACGTCTTCGAACTCGGCATCCAGCTCCCTATCGGACTGCACGCTTGCCACGGTATCCTGGTGTGCAATCTGGGGAGCGGGTGGCACTGTGGGGTCCACAAGCGGCACCAGGGGCTCCGGTGCAGCTGGTGTGGAGAGCGACGGTTTATCCAAGTCCTGGGGCGTGCTGCAACCCGTCATCACGATGCCAGCCGTGGTTTGCACGTTAGCCTCGGGCGCTGGACCGGCCTCAGCGGCCTTTTGTATGGGTGTAGTCTCGGCTTCAGGCATGCGCCTCACCTCGACAGCCTCGGACACAGGGTCCACCTCGACAACCTCGGGCTCTTCGGGCTTCACATCCACCACCCCGAGCTCCACATCTTCGTCCGGCTTGGTGCTCTCTTCGCCCGCCCTCTTGAGCAACTCCATCGCCCGCTCCCACGACATGAAGTCCTCCTCCTTCTCCACCCGTTGCTCGCTCCAGCCCACCAGTCTTTCCAGGCTGTACGGATTCTGCACCCCGCCGTCAAACCACAGCGGAAGTGGCTGCACCTTTGCCACCGACGCGGGCTCTTCGGCTTCGACACCCGGGCGCTCCTCGCGCTCTCTCCCCTCTTCCGGCTCTTCTCGGCCCATCCCCACAACCCCACACACCCTCAAGTACTCCTGCTTCGACGCCTCCACCGCCTCCCGCAACTCCGCCTCTTCCATATGCGCCACCTGCTGAAATACCTCCCACTCCTCTTGCTCCCCATCCTCCTCCCGTCTCAGCAGCTGCAACTCCTGCTTCCGCCGCCGGATCTGCTCGTCCACCAGATGGTACACGTTTGCCCCGCTCTTGCCCTCCCCTGCCACGTCTTCCCACTCCACCTCGCTGTCGCTGTCCGCGTCCAACTTCACGGCGGTCGCCGCCGTCGATCCGCGCGCGCTCTGCAACAGCATCGCATAGCCTCCGTCAACCCTCTGCAACGTGTACTGGCGGTCCTTCTCGCCGGCCACGCGCCGCACAATTGTCCCGTTGGCGTTCGTCGTCTGGTCGTCGTCCAACCCCGACACCCGCATGAGCCGCTGAGTAAGAAAGTTCCGCTTCTGCACCATCTGGATCTGGAAGCGACTAAAGTCCATGCTGTTCGGAAACAACTGCTCGAGCTCCTGCTTGGACAAACCCATCCGCAACCGCAGCCGCAACCGCAACCGCAGAAGCACCATGTACTGCGTCTCGAGCGGAAGCTCCGCAAACTCCGGCGCCGTTGGATCCACGCTCTCGAGATCCACCTCGTGCACGTTCTCCCGCACGTGCAGCGTGAGCGCCGCGTACTCCTCGTCCGTGAGCACGCGCCGGTCTGTCGTGCTGGTGTGAAACGCCGAGATCGGAGGGAGGTGGTACTCGTCCGTCTGGTGGTGCACCGCCACCCGCGGCGGCAGTGTCTGCACTGCGCTCTCCCCCCGCACTTCGCGCTCCGCCAACCGCTGCAACTGCAACGCCAACATCTTTTCCGCGGTGGCCCGCGCCCCCGCCCGGTGGCCCTCGCGCCGCTCGCGCCGCTGCTGGATCGTGCGCCGCTTCAACGGATGCACGCTCCCGTCAAACACAAACACCGGCCGGATGCCAAAAAAGAGGAGCTTGCAGATGCGCCGGAAGAAACCGACAATGTGCGCGCCGCGCAACTGCTTGCCGTCGCTCCCGCGCATCGCCTTGAGAAACTGATACATCCAGATCAGCGCGTCCACTGCAAGCCGCCGCCGCAGCAACGCCTCGAGCCGCACCGGCCGCGCGCTCGGCCCCACAATGTCCCACAAGGACGAAACACCCATGGTGGCGTTGGTGCGCGATGAGCCGCGATGCGCCTGTCGTCCTTCCGTGCGTCGCGGCGCACCGCTGTCTGTGGCACCGGCTCCCGCCGCGCTCCCGCCAGCCTCCTCCCATGCCGCCTGCCCACGGTAACGTCTGCCCTGCCCCGCTGCCGGCGGCCGCGCGCGCCCCGCACCCTGCCGCAGCCGCCAACTCCATGGGCTATGTCTACGCGGGGCTTGTGGACGCGCCGTGCGCCCTCCCGCCGTTGGTGTTCCGCGAGGTGAGCCTTCCCGGCGCCGGCGAGTTCCCGTGCTCGTTCCAGCCGCGCACGGCGGCCAAGATGCTGGCGGACGAAAAGGTGCGGCGCTGGTTGGGCAGCGTGCCCGTGTTCCAGAACGCCGACGCCCTGTGGAGCCACAACTGCTACCCGGGCGTGTGCTCGAGCAGCGGCAGCCTGGGGCCGCTCTGTGACGACTTCCAGGACGTTGTGGAGCTGCAGGCGCGCAAGGTGACGCACTTGGCCAAGACGGCATACCGCTGGGACCCGCGCGAGGCGGTTGCCGAGGGCAGCCTCGGGGCCACGGTCACGGCGGCGGTGTTCAGCGATGACAAGTGTGTTTTGCAGGGGTGGGACTGCGACCATGCTACGGTGTGAGGGTGTCCTCGACAGTGGCGATCCACCGGCGCGCCGCCTCCAACAACTGCTCGTCGTTCACGGCAGACGCCATCAGGAGCCGCATGATGTTCACGCGTTCGGCACTGAAGTCCATGTCGACGGCAAGGTCGCGGCACAGCGCCGCAAACACCCCGTGGGCGAGCATCTGCTGCTGGAACCGCACCGTGTCCTCGAGCTGCGAGCCGCCGTGCGGGAAGTTAACACGCACAGAGAGGAACATGCCGGCGACCGGCGGGAGCACTGTGATGAGCCCGCGCTTCGCCACGCCCGACTGCTGCAACGTGTCCATGAGGAGGGCGCGCCGGCGGAAGTACTCGTCGCGCATCTTCACGACCCAGTCCAACCAGCCGTACACAAATGCATCGGGAGTGTCCTGGAACTGTGCCGCCCAGTGCTCGAGCGTGTGCAAGAACACCGCCGTCAGCGCACCCAGGAAGCCCTTCGTGGTGTGCATGTTGTGGTGCTTGAGCGCGCGTGCAAACACCGGGTGCGCAACGATGTAGCCCATGCGGAGACCCGGCGCAAACACCTTCAGGAAGGTGGCGGCGCGGAGCACGCGGCCCTCCGTATCGATGGAGAGATACAGCGGCGAGACGGTGTTCTGGAGCTCGACAAAGGCATCGACGCGCTCGCGGCGCAGAGGCGCAGCGGGGAGCTCCAGGTACTGCAACAAGCCGTACGGATCGTCCTCGATGATGAGAAGGTCGTGGGCCGACGCCAAACGGTACACCTCGCGGCGGACGGCCGGCAGCTGGTTAGAGCCGGTGGGGTTTTGGCCGGTGGGGATGGTGATGAGGGCCTTGGGGCGGCGGAGGCCCGGGTGGAGCGTCTCCCAGCGGGCGAGCTCGTCGGCGAGGTGCGCAGCGTCCAACACGCCCTCGCTGTCGAGACGGATGGGCACGACGGTGGCACCGCGCTCGCGGAAGGCGTCGAGCGTCAAGACGAACGTGAACTCCTCACAGAGAATCACGTCGCCGGGGTTGACAAACACCTCGGCAAGCATCGCCAGCGCGTTGCCACTGCCATTGGTGGCAACCACATCCCACTCCTCGGTTGCGGGACGGTCCACTGTGCGCGTGAGCCGCTCGTAGAAGGAGAGGGGCGGCGCAAACCCGTTGAAGGTGAAGTCGTAGTTGAGCGCCGTCGCGATGCCGACGGTGCCCTCGGTGTCGTCGAGCCCGATGGCGTGGGTCTCACTGGCGCTCCCGAAGGGCTTGTCCTGGAGCGTGAGGCTGATGCCTGCGAACGGGAAGAAGCCCGTGGCGGGCTCGCCGCCAAACACGATCGTGTCGGCGGGCTTGTTCAGCACATCAACCTTGATGAACTGCGGCGGCACCCGCGCGGCGCCGAGGGCCAGGAGGTGGTGGGCAAGGGGGAACAGCTTCGTCATGGGGGCGGGTCTCGGCGGAGGTCGCGGCTGCCGGAGCGTCTTATATACCCGTGTCGGGGCTGACAAATGCCGCACCCACGCTGCGCCGCGGCTGCCCCCACGTCCTTGCAAATCAGCCCCCACGCGCAGGCCCTGCATACACGCATCGCCGAATCCGGCACCGAAGCGGGCTGACACATTGGATGACACATCGAGCGGGCACGGGACGTCGCGACAGACGGAGGCGGGCGCAGCGGCGTGCCGAGTCAGAGCGGCGCGGTGTGCCGAGTCAGAGCGGCGCGGCCCGCTGCTAGGTACGCCTTGTGCATTCCCGTCTAGGTGCGCGGGCGCTTGCGCAAGCGCTTGGCAGGGACCGGCGGCTCTTCCTTGGGCAGCTCGCTCCCACCGTCCTTGGGCAGCTCGCTTTCGCCGTCGTCCGCCTCGTCGGCGTCCTCGCTCTCGAAAAAGTCTGGCTCCGCCGCCAACCAGCCCTTGACGTTCTGGAGGAACGAGCGCTTGCCGTTTTGCACCGGGTCGCCGCCGTAACGCGCCGCAAAGGCACGCGCAGGCAGCTGCACCAGCAGCAGCTCGCTCTCGCTCTCGCTCGCCGTGTCGCCGTCGTCGCCCACGCTCACGACGCTGCGCTTGGCAGCGCCGCCCTTGAGGTACTCGCGCACCTCGGTGTACAAGTCCTTCAGCTTGGCGTTGATCTGCAGCTTCTTCCAGAAGCCGCGCAACTCGGCAATGGTCTTTTTGAGGTCCAACTCGTTCTTCTTGAGCCACAGCACGTTGAGCTCCTTGCGCGTCGCCCCGCGCGCAAAGTTGCGCATGAGGTACTTGTCGTAGTCGCGGATGATCTTGGTGATGATGTCCAGCGTCAGAATGCCCTCCGTGCGCTGCGTGCTGAGGAACTGGCCGCGCTCCTTCATCGGCGCGTACACGTCGTCCACACCCTCGCCCGCGTACGGAAGGTCGTCGTGTGCCACGTAGTCGATGCGGTGCTTGTCGATAAAGTCGGTGGTGACGCACCACGGCGCGTTCGGAATCACCTCGTCCACCCAGCGGCAGTGCTTGAGCGTCTCGCAGCGCTGCTCGTCGCTGAGCACCGTGAGCCCTTTGCGCTTGTGGGTCTCGACGTCCAGCGGGATGCCGCACACGAGCTCCACGTTCGGAAACGCCTTCTTGGCCTGCTCGAGCTGGCGCATGTGGCCGAGATGGAAGAGATCAAACACGCCGTCGGCGTAGATGCGCACGGGCCGGTCCGTGGGCGGCACGTTGATGGAGAAGCCGCGCGGGCGCCACTTGCGCATCTCCTCGGGGATGGCCGCGTCCAACTCCTTCTCGCGCTGCTCCTCGGCGAGAAGCTTGGCGGCCGCCGCGGCGTCGCTCTCCCGGCGCGCGCGCTTGGCGGCCGGCGCGTCGCCCTCGGGCTCGGAGGTCTTTTCGT
The DNA here is from genome assembly GCA_030558265.1 of [Candida] pseudocylindracea. Taxonomy (NCBI): domain Eukaryota; kingdom Fungi; phylum Ascomycota; class Pichiomycetes; order Serinales; family Debaryomycetaceae; genus Limtongozyma; species [Candida] pseudocylindracea. Next base: position 87,166 of record JAJMSD010000013.1, read on the forward strand.
TCGCCGGCGTGGGCGGCTCCAGCAGCCCGCGCAGCCGCTTGCGGAAGATCAGCGTGAGCGACGCCAGGCGCTGGAGGAGGCCGTTGCCCGGGGCTTGCTTGGGCGGCATTGGGAACACAGAGGCTTGCTGGCGGCAATAAAATGCGAACGTGGGGCTACTCGTCGCTCGGCTCGCGCACGTTCTTTTTGCGGGGCCACATGGAGGGGAGGCGGATGAGCTGGTAGCGGGGCTCGACGCAGCGCTGGTCGACCCACTCGCGGAGCTTCAGCTCGACGAGCCACAGGATCTTGGGCACGTCCTGGAGCTTCGAGCGGCTGCCGATAAGCAGCAGCACCTTGAACTCGATGCGGTAGTCGGGCGCGAGCAGGAAGAGGAGCGCCGTGTTGGACATGCTCGAGTCGGCGGGCGGCGTGAGCTGCGAAAAGTCGCTTGCTCCGACGAGCAGCACCGTGAGACAGCCCGAGAAGCGCACAATGCTCACGGTGATGCTCACGGGGAGCGCCGCCGCAAACGGCTTGGGGTTGTTGATGAGGAGCTTGGTGTCGATGCCGAGCAGGATCGTGTCCGCGAGGTCCACGTCGATGCGAGCCTCGAGCCGTCCTGCCGGCCCGGCGCCCTGCGCGTGGCGGATGCGGCAGTTGGAGAAGATGGGAAAGTCCGAGCCAATGTCCACGTCCTTGAGCTGCACCGTGTCGAGAAAGTCCGGGAGATCGGCGGTCGCGAGAAAGTCCTTGAGCAGGTGGTAGAGGTTGTCGCCGGCGATCGCCTCGGCGCGGAACTGCAGGATCGTCTGCGCAATCAAGACGTTGAACCAGTCGAGCAGCTCCGGCGCGTGCAGCTGCACGTTGTAGTAGGTCTTTTCGAGGAGCTCGCTGGTGGTGGTGGGCGTGTCCTGCGCCTCGTCCGCCGCGGTGCTCAATGGGCGCTGGCGGTAGTGCAGCAGGAACGGCGCGCCGGCCGCCGAGCGGGCGGCCAGCGTCTGGTGGCGCGGATGGTCGGCAAAGATGAAGAACTTGGTGAAGAAGACAATCACCACGAGCACCGACACCTGCCCGAGGAGGAGGCCCTGCGTGAAGGACCAGCCGGACGCCGGGGGAGCCACGGGGAGGGGCGGCGGCGGCGCCTGGAAGCCGAGCTGCTGCAGGAGCGCGTAGAGATCGTCGAGCAGCACGACGGTCTGTGGCGCGGGAGGATGTGGTTGCATGAGATGGGAACGATGATGCATTTTAGGGCTAGAAAAGGAGCGCGGCCATGAAGAGGGACGCGAGCGAGGAGAGGCTGGCGGCGACCGCGCCGTTGGGGACGGACGAGACCAGCTGCAGGGTGGCGCTCCCCGAGGTGTGAGTGGAGAGGGTCGAGCGCGGGGCGGCGGTCGCGGCGGTCGCGGCGGTCGCGGCGGTCGCGGCGGTGGCCGAGGTGGCCGAGGTGGTGCCGGCGGAGGTGGTGGGCGTGGCGGAGGTGGTGGAGATGAGCTCCTCGGACACGTCCGCGGAGCCGGTGGGGTGCGTCTCGCCCTCGAAGGTGGTGGAAGAGGCCGAGGCAGCAGCCGTGGAGGAGGCGGCAGCAGAAGCCGAAGAGGAGGCCGCAGAAGCCGAAGAGGAGGCCGCAGAGGCGGTGGAGGAGGCGGCAGCAGAGGCCGAAGAGGAGGCGGCCACCTCAGACGAAGAGGAGGTGGCGGCGGTGGAGGAGGAAGAGGGGGCAGAGGAGGAGGAAGAAGAGGAGGAGGAAGAGGAAGAAGAGGAGGAGGAGGAAGAGGAAGAGGAGGAAGAGGAGGTCGCCGAAGCAACCGCCGCCGACTCGCTCGCAATAGCCCCCCCGTCGCTCAACTTCTCGTAGTCCGAAATCGCCTGCTGCTCTCTCCCGTTCACCTCGCCGTTCACCGCCTCAATCAGCTCCCACAGACCGCTCTGGTCGGTGTACTCGTACTGGCTGCCCGTCGAGTAGTCCACCACAATCAAGTCCTTGAGGTACATCGTGAACGGCGCCTTGGTGTAGTCCGTCTCGCCACCAGCCCACTCAATCGTGCCCTGCGCGTTGCTGGGGTCACCGCCGGCCCACACGCCGAGGAACACACGCATCGGCAGCTGCGGGAAGCCCTGCGGGTCGTCCGAGTTCAACGTGCGCACAGCCGCGCCGTCAATGTACCACACAACCAGGTCCTTGCTCCACTCAATGGCGTACGTGTGGAAGGTCGTCTGCGGGTCCGTCACCTTGCCCATCATGCCGCGGTCGTACGTCGTCGTGTCGCCCTTGGAAAACCAGTTGGTCGACACCTCGTACGGGTCGCCGCCGAAAAACTCCAAGTCGATCTCGTCCAAGTCGTCCAGCTGGAGGAACACCGTCGAGATGATGCCGGTGCCGGGCGCCACCTGCGCCGTGAACTCGACGCGCCCGAACATGATGTAGAAGTTCGATCTGAGCGAGGGGTTGTCGAAGCGCTCCGCAATCGTCATCTCCAAGCCGTCGGACGTGTACTTGATGCGGTCCGCCGCCGCGGTCGCCGAAAAGTCGTCGCTCTCGCTGCTGAAGTCGTACTTGGCGCTGCGCGCGAACGCCGTCACCGCGGGACACGTCGCCTTGATCGGGTTGCAGTCGGCGCCGAGCACCAGCGCCACAAACGGCGCGGCGAGCACGAGGGTCTTGAGCGAAACCATTGGAGCAGTGCAGCGCCCCAACCGCCGGCGCACACACCGCTTTTATACCCGGTCTGTGCGCGTCACGTCGCTCCGCCACGCGGCGTGCGCCTGCAGGTCGCTATTTTTTGTTCGCGTCGTATGCACGTGCGCATACTGGGCGTGGCGTGCATCTGGACAGATTTGGATAAAAATAGCCCTGGAATGCAGCGCGGAGAATGCGACCCAGGGTCCCCTCGCGGCCGCACCGCCGGCACGCCGTCCTGCTGCCCGCGCCGCGCCGCCCGTGCCCGCGCCCGCGCTCCGCCCGCGCCCGCGCTCCGGCGCTCTGTCCCGGCGCGCCTCGGCACCCAGCCTCCCCACACGGTGCCGGCGCACGTGCATGCAGGGCGTGCGCCGATCCACACCATCAGATCAATGGCTGGTTGTCCGCGTGGTTACTGATCCGGTGGCTGGTGCCGCTGCCCCGCGCTAAAACGCCGCCGCGGCCACGGCGCCCGCACCCACGGCTGCCGCCCAGAGACATGGCTGGGCCGCGTAGCGCGCGCCCGCAGCCGCCAAGCCGGCCGCCGGCGCTCTGGCGCCTGCCGCGCCCGCTGTCTCGCTGCGCCCCGCCGCCGCGTGCCCCGTTGCCGCTGCG
>JAJMSD010000140.1:0-21826 GCA_030558265.1 [Candida] pseudocylindracea
TGCTCGAACATGCCGCCGGGCGCAGCGGCGTCAGACAGAGGGTTCGTGGCCATGGCGGGAGTGTGGGGTGTTGCAACGCGGGGCGGGGCAGGGGTATTTATACCCGCGCTTGCGGCCGTCGGAGTTGCTCTGCGGACGCGCGGTCTGTGGGGACGTGTGGGGCATGGCCTGAGATTGGCAGTGACGGGCGCCTGCGGCGGGGCGGCCTGCAGTGGTCTGCAGTGCGCGTGACGACGGCGGGGCGGGTTCCGGGCGCAGTGAAGGGGAATGGACGTCGTCGTGCTGCAGCCCGGCGAGTGCCGCGCATGAAGGTAAGCTAGAGACTGTGGGGATACGAGTGCGGGACAGGTGCGTATGCATGCGTCCACGCATGCACGCTGCGCCATGTGCGTCAGGAACGCGTGGCCGTGCGGGTTACTGTGCAGCGGCGTGCGGTCATCGTGCTTGCGGGTGCCGCCGAGCGTGGCAAGCAGCGCCGCCGAGCGTGACAAGCAACGCCGAGGTGCGCGGCAAGCGGCGCCGTCTGGCCCCGCGGGTTGTTCCGGCGCGCCCGCACGTGTGACCGCCGGGCGGGGAAGATAACAGATGCGGGGGCTGACTAATCGCGGCCGGGCGCTCGGAGTTGGCGCGACCCCGCGTGCCTGCAGCCTGCTGTTGGGTCGGGCCGTCCGTGCGGTGCCGTGCCCGGCGCAGCGACGGTGGCCGCCGCGGCTGCAGGCGCCCGGCCGCCCTGCAGGGCGGAATGTGCGGTGCCGGCACCCCGGGGCGCGCTCGCCGGCGGAAAACTGTGGCCGCAGTGCTGTGACGTCACAGGACATCGCCGCTGCAGCTCGCCGCCAGCAGCGCCGCCGAGCTTGTTGCGCGGTCCAGGGCCCGGCGCCGGTAGGGCCGCAGGGCGGCGGGGCGGCGGGGCCTCGGGCGGTGCGGAGCTGCCGCCGTCTGCGGGGCTCCTGTTGGGCGTCGATCGGGCGGCTTCCTTGCGTCCCCGCACACATGCATGGAAAACGCGTGGACATCGCCCCACGGCGCCCTGTCTCGAGGCAAGAGCAGCCGGATCCGCGGAGGCGCCGCCGCTGCCCCGCTGCAGACGGCCTTCCCCGCCCCCTCCCCGCGCCGGTGCATGCAGCCCGCACGGAGTGGTGACCGCCCCCTCCGGTTTCCTCCGAAACGCCGTTGTCGTGCCCGCGCACACGACAACATTACATGCGGTAAAACTCCGACGCCTGCACGCCGCTCCTGCTTTCCCCACAAACGTGCAGGCCACGGCGTTTTTGAGCCGCCCACGACGCTTCGACGCGCATCTTCATGGCCAGCCCGCTTGTCCGCCGCCTCAGCGTGCTCCGGTGCTCGCCCACCCACCTCACGCTCGAGGTGGGGCCCAATGCCGTCCAGACGTTCCGCCACCACTTCCTCCGCGACGCCTGCCCCGTCCCCGGCCAGCTGATCGACCCCCACTCGCGCCAGAAGACCTTCACCACCGCGAGCATCCCCGCCGACATCCGCCCGCAGACGCCGCCCGCGGTGCGCGACGGCCGCTTGCACGTTGCATGGACCGACGGCACCGTGCTGGAGTACTCGCGCGAGTTTCTCGCACGCCTGCACGCTCCTCGGCGCGCGCGCGGCTTCCCACAGCTCCAGCAGCGCTTGTGGGACAACGCGAGCTTCCGCGCCGCCGCACCGCAGTTGGTGCTGCTGGTCGACTACGCCGAGTACATGGCGCTGGACACGTGTCTCTACCGCGTGCTTGCGGGCTTGTACGAGTACGGCTTGGTGTTTGTCAACGGCATTCCCGACCCGGCCGACCACCGCACGCCGCAGGGCCAGTGGTACGTGGAGGCTGTTGCCGAGCGTGTGGGCTACGTCCGCGAAACCTTCTACGGCCGCCTCTTTGACGTGGTGGTGGTCCCGGAGGCCAAGAACATTGCCTACACGCTGGTCGAGCTCCCGTTGCACATGGACTTGTGCTACTACGAGCTGGTGCCGGGCATCCAGATCTTGCACGCGTTGCAGAACCGCACCGGGGGCGGCGACAATGTGTTTGCCGACCTGTTTGCCGCCGCCGCGCACGTCAGGCGCACCGACCCGGAGGCGTACCGCGCGTTGTGCACCGTCAAGGTGAACTACCACTACGACCACGCGGAGCACCACTACTTCTACGCGCGTCCGGTGGTGGTGGAGGGCCCCGGTGGCGAGATCGACCACGTCAACTACTCGCCGCCGTTCCAGGCGCCGTTCGAGCACCCCGGCGCGGCGGCGTGCGGCCACTCGCCCGACGCGGCGGCGGCACGCGAGTACGACGCGTTCTGCCGCGGGCTCCGTCTGTTTGGGGCCTTTGTCAACGACCCGCGCAACCAGTTCGTCATGCGCACGCCGGAGGGCACGGCGGTCTTGTTCAACAACCGGCGCGTGTTGCACGCGCGGCAGGCGTTCGACACAAGCGTGACGAACGAGCGCTGGCTCAAGGGGTGCTACTTGGACAAGGACACGTTCGAGCTGCGGCTCCGTGTCTTGTCGCGGGCGCACGGCTAGACCGCGGCGGCGCGCGCCGCGCTCCGTAGCGCCGCGTCGGTGCAGGAGGCTTCGGCAATGCGCGAGCAAAACAAACGTGCGTGCGCTTGTTCCCAGCAGATCGGCTAGCACAATGTCGGGCGAGTCGCGGACGGAGCTCCTTGCGTGGCTCAACGAGACCCTCGATCTCCAGTACACCAAGGTGGAGCAGTGTGGCACCGGTGCCGCGTACTGCCAGATTGTCGACAGTGTCTACGGCAACCTCCCCATGAGCAAGGTCAAGTTCAATGCGCTGCAGGAGTACCAGTACCTCGCGAACTTCAAGGTTCTCCAGCTGGCGTTTGTCAAGCACCGCATCGACAAGACGGTGTTGGTGGAGCGCCTTGTCAAGTGTCGCTTCCAGGACAACTTGGAGTTCTTGCAGTGGATGAAAAAGTGGTGGACCGAGAACAAGGACGCAAGCGAGTACGACCCCAACGCGCGGCGCGTCCTGGGGGCCGGCACCGGGCCTGCGGCTGGGTCTGCGGCCGGTCGCGCGCCGACACGCGCAGCGGCTTCTCCCGCGGTGGCGCGCCGTGGGGCTGCCGGAGGCTCTCGCACGCCGTCGGGGAGCGCGCCGTCGCTCGCCACGGCGGCAGCGTCGCGGCGGCTGGTGTCTTCGGGCACCAGCGCGTCGCGCCCGGCGTCGCGCCTGGTGTCGCGCCAGCTGGGGGAGCGTCCGGGCGACGCCGGCGCAGCGCTTCCGCGGACGCGCCCGGCGCTGGTGAGCGTGCCGCCGGCGATGGTGGCGCAGAACGAAAAGCTCCAGGGGGAGCTAGCGGAGGCGCGGGCGCAGGTGCTGCGGATGACGGAGGAGTTGGAGGAGTACCAGCGCACGGCGGACGGGTTGGAGACGGAGCGCAACTTTTACTTCAACAAGTTGCGGGACATTGAGGTGTTGTACCAGAACGCCAGCGACCCGAACGTGGAGCAGCCGTCGGCGCTGGACTTGTTGAACCTGATCCAGGAGATCTTGTACTCCACCGAGGAGGGGTTCCAGATCCCGGACGTGCCCGAGGATGACGGGGACGACGACATGTTCTAGGGAGACGCGGTCGCCGACTCGTGGCTTGACGTATCTAAAGCGTGCAATTATAAAGACCACCCTGTTGCGGGCAGAGGCTGGGGGGCGTGCAGTGTGGGGTGGGGGGACGTGGCGGTGCTGGAGCGGAGAGTGCTCACTTTGTCTTTTCGCTCACCTCCTGCACCAGGGACGCCGTGGGCGAGTGGCCCTCGACCACCTCGTGGGTGGTCTGGGGAGCCTTCTCCTCGGCAACAACGTCGCCCTTCTGGGCACCGGTGGAGACGGCGGTGTCGCTCTCCTGCTGCTCGCCGCGGTTGCCCCAGTCGTTGAACTCGCGGCGGACCTCGACATAGTCGTAGGCAAACTCGCCGATCTGGTCCTCGTCGACACCGTTCTCCTCGCCGTCCGCCAGCACGCGGAGGTGCAAGCCGGGGATGTGGTCAATGGCGAAGCACAAGATGGCCAGGACGACGACGCAGTAGCCGATGCAGGCAAGGAGGTAGGCGATCTGGTAGCCCAACTGCTTGTAGTGGTGGTTCAACCAGCCGCCGGGGTGCTCGGTGACGCCGTCGTAGCCGATGACGTCGGCGTCGCCAAAGAGGCCGTTGAAAACAAGGCCAATGACACCGGCGATGCCGTGCTCGGCCAAGACATCGAGCAGGTCGTCGACCTTGACCAAGTACTTGAGCGCGGTGGCAAAGTTGCAGACGGCGCCGGCCACGACGCCCAAGATGACCAGGGCCCAGAGGGGGATGCAGCCGGAGGCGGGGGTGGCGGCGACGAGGCCCAGGATGCAGCCGGAGCACATGGCAACCATGGACCACTTTCTCTCCAAGCGCCAGTCGAGAACACACCAGGTGATGGCGCCAAAGGCGGCCAGGAGGTGGGTGTTCATCATGGAGTAGGGGACCTTGCCCAGGACGGCGAGGCACAGCATGCCGTTGAAGAACAACCAGCCGAGGTAGAGGAACAGGACGCCGATGACAATGAAGGAGATGTTGTGCGGGCGGAACTGGTACAAGCGCAGGTCGCGGCGCTGGCCGAGGAAGTAGGAGTAGACAAAGGCAGAGAAGCCGGAGAGGATCTCGACGGGGCCGCCGCCGGCGTAGTCCAAGACGCCCCACTTGTAGGCCCAGCCGTTGGCGTTCCAGACCCAGTACACGACGGGGCAGTACACGACGGTGGCCCAGAAGAAGAGAAAGACCATTGCGGGGAGGAAGCGGCCGCGCTCGCCGGTGGTGGCGCCGGCGACGATGGCGAGGGTGACGAGGGAGAACTGCATCTGGAAGATGGCAAACACGATGGAGGGGTAGGTCAGGGAGTCGCTCTCGCCGTGCATGATGTGGCGGAAGCCCCAGTAGTGCATGTTGCCGATGAAGGAGGTGGGGGCGGAGGGCAGGAAGGCGAGGGAGTAGCCCCAGAAGTACCACTGGAAGATGCCGACCATGGCGGCCATCATGCAGGTCCAGAGCATGGAGAGGGCGCTCTTGCGGCGGGTGAGGCCGGAGTAGAGGAAGCCGAGGCCGGGGACCATGATCCAGATGATGGCCAGGGCGGCCGAGAGCATCAGCACCTGCTCGAGGTCGAACTTCAGGTTGTCATACACGTGGGACGACATGGCGGACGGGGGAGGCGCGGGTGGAGGAGCGAGGTATATGTAGTGCCGAGCCGGGCGCCTGGCGGGGGTTTTGTTTGGTGCGATAGGCGGCAGGGACTTGGCGATCGGAGAATGACGGGCGATTGCTCGTTGCCAAGGTGCGTGAGAAGCGTGTGCGGGGCGGTGCGTGTGAGGGTGCGGCGCAGAGGGCGAGAGCGGGCGGGCGGTGGCGCGGCGGGTCTGGGAAGAGAGGGTGCGGCTGGGGCGCGGTGGAGGGCGGGCCGCCGGGGCCTGTGTGCGCGCGGGCGGAGGTTCCGTGCGCCGCGGCTGTCAAGGTGCGCCCACCGCGCGGGTGGAGGCCGGAGAGGGACGCACGGCGGCGTGCGGTGCATGAGCCTGCAGCGGCTCGGTGTTATCAGCACAAATCAAAGCGGTTTGCGCACGTGATCGCAATCGCCGGCCAATGGGAGGCGGCGGGGGGGCTGCGGCGTGCTGCCGAGAAACGGGCAGACGCGCCAAGCCGACGCGCTGCGCAGCGGCACGTGCGGCGCACGTGTTGCGCGGCCGGCACGTGCGCGCGCGGCGGCGAGGGCTACGGGAGAGTGGTTCATATAACCCTGACATTGACTAGTATACACGGCGATCCGCCAGCTCCTTACAACTCCTGGGAGGCCTTGGCAGTCTTGGCAGACTTCTTGGGCAACAAGTTCTGGTGGATGTTCGGCAACACACCGCCCTGGGCGATGGTGACGTGACCCAACAACTTGTTCAACTCCTCGTCGTTGCGGATGGCCAACTGCAAGTGTCTGGGGATGATTCTCGACTTCTTGTTGTCGCGCGCGGCGTTGCCGGCCAACTCCAAGATCTCGGCAGCGAGGTACTCCAACACGGCGGTGAGGTACACGGGGGCGCCGGAGCCGACGCGCTGGGCGTAGTTGCCCTTGCGCAAGAGTCTGTGCACACGGCCGACCGGGAAGGTCAAGCCGGCCTTAGCCGAACGCGAGGTAGAGGCCTTGTCAGAAGAACCGGCCTTGCCGCCCTTGCCACCAGACATTGTTGATAGATGTAGTTAGGTTGAGGAGAGAGGTGCCAAAAGTGAAAGTTTCACTTGGATTTATTCTTCGGGAGAGAAGACTTGGTGGGAAAGGAACGAAACCAAGGTTCGGGCAGATGTGCGGACGTTTATATACCACCCGCGGGCAAGATGCAGCGGGAGCGTGTGGGGCGCGGGGGCGAACACGCGGCGTGCGCGCGCGTGGGCGATGCCGCCGGTGGCCACACGCACACACACGCGCGTGCCCAGCTAAACCGACGTGCCCACGTGTACTGCGGGCGTCGCTGCGCGCTGCTGCACGCCGGCGCACGCTCGCGTGCCCGCACAAACGCGCGGCGTGCGCGTCTCTGCGTACATGTGGGCCTGCGCACGGGTTACCCGGCCCGCGCCCGCGCGTTTGCCACCCGGAACGGGCGACGGGCGCACGCACCGCGCACGCTGCCCCACACGCTCCATCGCCCCAAACAGCGCGCGCCCGTGCGTCATCCCTCTTCCCGCACACACGCGCTCCGCCCCGAGTTGCGTATATAAACACCCGGCGCCCCGCGAACACGGCTGAGTTGTTTTCCCACCAACAGTTCTCTTCTTTGAGTCAACTTCACTTCTAACTTTCACAATCACGATGGCCCCCAAAGCTGAGAAGAAGCCCGCCTCCAAGGCCCCCGCTGAGAAGAAGCCCGCCGCCAAGAAGACCGCGTCCGGCGAGGCCAAGAAGAAGACCAAGACCAGAAAGGAGACGTACTCCCTGTACATCTACAAGGTGTTGAAGCAGACGCACCCCGACACCGGTATCTCCCAGAAGGCCATGTCCATCATGAACTCGTTCGTGAACGACATCTTCGAGCGGATTGCCACCGAGGCTTCCAAGTTGGCTGCGTACAACAAGAAGTCCACCATCTCTGCCCGCGAGATCCAGACCGCTGTCAAGTTGATCTTGCCCGGTGAGTTGGCCAAGCACGCCGTCTCTGAGGGTACCAGAGCCGTCACCAAGTACTCGTCCTCCTCTGCCTAAGGGGCCACGAGTCTGTCACGGGTTTGTTACAGGTCGCCGTCCGGCGTGTATATTAGCAAATGAGATGTTCACCAAAAGCATGTGTAGGGGTTGCGCTGCCGTCCGCGACGCCGCACCGCGCTGGCGCCACCCGCCCCTCTGCCGTCCCGCCTTCTCCCCTCCCTCTGTGCGTCTCTGTTCCCCCATGCGCCCTCCCTCCCCGTGCGCCCTCCCTGCTCGGTGTGTGTTTGGCGTATCTCCCCGTCCCCTTCCTGCACTTTACACCGTGTATCCCGAACACACTTATCGACTTGACAAACACGACAACACCCTCCCGGCAACCCACCTCCCCCACCCCTCCGCCCCCGTCTCTCCGCGCCCCCTGCCCGCTCAGCAGCCCGTTCATTCCCTATTCCACGCCTCCAAGAACGCCAATTTCCCCGCCACCCCCACCTGCTGCCCCGCCAACGGCATCCGTGCCAGCTCAAACAGATCCCGGATCCCGAGCCACGTAGCATCCACGTCCAACTCCACCACCCGCCCCAGCACCGCCCCGGTCACCGTGGACGCCAACCGGTACACGTACCGCCACACCGGCATCGGCACCGGCGTCGTGAGCGTTCCCGGCGCCACCAGAAGCACCATCCGCTTGAGCTTGTGCGTCACCGGCAACCGCGCCATCGGCGGGAACGGGAGCACCGCCTTGTTGTTCAGCGGCGTTCCCTCCGCAAACACGTACACCGCCTTGCCCGCCATCTCCGACCACACCACCGCCGGCCGCCTGCTCTCCATCGCCGGTGCGCCCAACGCCGCCGCAAACACTCCCGCCACCGAGTACTCGCTCAACTTGCCGCGCCCGTCCGGAATGAGAAACACCGGGTTCGTCGTGACCGACTGCAACACCAACGCGTCGATCGGCAGCGTGAAGTTCACCACCACAATGTCGTTGTCGTTCGGGTGGTGCTGCCGCGCCGCCCGCTGCTGCGACCGCTTCACCCCATCCACCACCACCGTCACCTGGAAGATCCCGCACAAGACAAGAAGCGCCTTGGCCAACACCCGCCGCACCACCGGCACCGGCACCACCGCAAACAACGCCAGCACGAACACGAGAAACGGCACGCGGATCACAAACATCGCCGCCCGCAACACCCCCGTCGAGTAGCGCACCGCTGCCAGCACCCTCGGCCGCAGCACCGGGATGAACGGCGCCACCCCGGTTGCCTTGTCGCGCCACGTGCTAAACTTTTCCATCTGTCGTGGGGAGATGAGCAGCAGCGAGCCGGAGTTGCGCCGCACCCGCACCGCACCCGCGCCCGCACCCGCACCGCTGCCCGCCCCCACGCCTCTATGTACACCGCTACCCCCCTCTACCACATGCCGCGCACAACCCCCGACAACCACCCCTTCTTTGCGTGCTCGCGGAAAATAAACCGGTTCAACCGGAACGCCAGCATCACGGCGCGCCCGCGCCCGGTCAAGGTACACCGGTTCCGCGCCACCTGCACGTGGCTCGACTTGGGCATGGCCGCCAACTTCAACTGCGCCTGGATGCGCGCACGCAGCGGCAACGCCGTGTTGCGCGCAATGAACCGCAACGCGTTCACCTCCACCTCCTGGTCCGCCGCCAGCTGCCGCTTGAACTGGTCCCGGAGCATCCGCCCGTTGAAGTACCCGCCGGGGATCTTCACCGGCACGCCGAACCGCTTCGCCACGTTCCCAATCGCCATGCCGCCGTGGTTGAGAACGAAAAATGGGCAACAAAGTGTGCAGGCCGTCACCGCACGACCTCGCGCACCGCGCCGCACCTCGCGCACCTCGCGCACCGCGCCGCCCAGGCATGAACGTTCATTCGCTTACATAACCCCGACGACCGACGTGCCGTCCTGGAACCGCGTGCGGAACACCCGGTTCGCGTTCGTAAACATCCCCTCCTTCAACAGCACCACAATGAACTGCAGGCCCTTGAACCGCGTCTTGATCAAGTGCCCGATGTTCTGCGTGTGCGACAAGTCCAACGCCGCGTCCACCTCGTCAAGGATGTACATCGGCGCCGGCTTGAACTGGAGAAGCGCCATGATGAGCAGAAGCGCAATCAACAGCCGCTGCCCCCCCAGCAACTCCACGAGACTCTCCTTCCACACCGCCCCCAACTTCACCTTCACCTCCAACCCCTGCGTCACCTCCATCCCCTCCGGCACCACCAACTTGGCAAACAGCCCCGGGAGCAAGTCCCCGAAAATCTGCCCAAAGTCCTCCAGCACCTTCCGCCACGTCTTCACAAGCGCCTGCTTCTTGTGCTCGTTCAACGTCGCCACCGTCTCCTCGATCTTGCGCTTGTCCCGCTCAATCGTCCGCACCATTCCCTGGAGCTCGCTCTCTTTCTTCTCGTAGATGTCAATCATGCTCATGATGTTCGGGTTCACCTTCCGCTTCATTCCCTGGAACCGCTCTTCCAACACCCCAATCCGGTGCCGGCAGTCCTCGAGATTGATGCTCGGGTTCGCCGCGAGCTCCTCCGCCACAACCTTCTCCTCCCCCAACCACCCGTGCATCTCGAGAAGCCCGCTCACCCGCGCCTTGAGCGCCGCCGTCGTCCCCTCCAACTTCTCCACCAGGTGCGCCAACTTCTGCCGCTCCAACTGGCTCTCCAGGAGCTGCTGCGTCTTTTGCTCCAGCACCCGCGTGAGCTCCTTCATCTGCTCGTTGATCCCCAGAAGCTGCGCCCGTTCCTCCTCGAGCTGCCGCCGCACCTCCCCGAGCTCCCCGGCAGCCCCCTGCGCCCGCTCCTCAAGCCGCCCCATCTCCTGCTCCATCTGCACAAGCTGCTGCCGCGCCCCCGCAATCAGCTCCCGCACCTCCTCCCCCTCCTGCGCCAACAGCTCCCGCTCTGCCCGCCCCTGCTGGACCGCGCTCTCCTGCTCCCGCACCTCCCCCTCCACCGCGCGCACCGCCCGCCCCATCTCTTGCAACTCCTGCTCCAACTGTTTGAGCTTGCCTCCCTTGTTGCTGCTGAACTCCGCCATGTTCTGCTCCACCTGCCGCGCCTCCGCCTCGAACCGCGCCGCCGCCGCCACCTGCTCCTCGATCTTTGCCCGGAGCCCCGTAATCTCGGCGCGCCGCAGCTGCTGCCGCATCACAATCACCAGGCTCGGGTTCAGCTCCGCCTGCCGCCGGAGCAACTGCAACTGGTGCTCCGCCATCCCCAACTGCTGCTGCACCTGGGCCATCGCCTCGCTGAGCTGCTTCTGCGACCCCAACTGCCCCCGCAACCCCTCCGCCTCCCGCTCCACCTCCCCAATCTCCCTCTGCAACCCGTTGTACCGCTGGATCGTCACCAACAACAGCTGCCCGCCCTTCCGCAGCCCGCCCGAAAGCGTGCCTCGCGGGTCGTACACGTCCCCCTGGAGCGTGATCAGCCGCGCCTGGATCTGCTTGTGGAACGTCACCTTCTTGGCGCTCTCTGCGTCCGCACACACCAACGCCAGCCCGAAAATGTACTCCATGGCCCGCTGCACCTCCCCGTCGTACCCCACCAAGTCCAACGCAAGCTCCACCTTGCCCGGGCAGAGCTCCTTCGCCAACCCCACCACTTTCTGGCTGAGCGTGTACGCCAGGATCTTGTTCAACGGAATGATCGTCACGCGCTTGCGCAACTGACCTCGCTCGAGAAGCTGCAGCCCCGTTGCCTCCGTGTCCACCACCACGTTGTACAACCGCCCCCCAGCACACACCTCCAACGCCGTTGCCAGGTCGTAGTGCCGCTCATCGATCGTGAACAACTGCGCCGCCAACCCCTTCACGCTCAGCGGATCAAACAGCGCCAGCGGCCGCGTGTACTGGAAGTCGAGACTGCTGATGCGCAGCTTCACCCCCTCCGCCTCCAGCACCAACTTGTCCAAGCGCGCCAGGAGCTGGCGTTCCTGCAGCTCCATCGCCCGGTGCCGTTCCGGGTCAAACCCCAGCTGCTGAAGCTGCTGCTGGAGCCCCTCCACCACTCCCTGCTGCTCCCCGAGCCGCCCTTGCAACCGGCGGTACTCCTCGTCCGCCGCCTGCACGCGCGGCTCGTCCGCAGCTATCTCCAGCTCCAAGTGCTCGATCTTGAGCGCGTGCTGCTTCTGGAGCACCTGTGCCTGGCTGAGCTGCTCCTTGGCGTGCTGGAGCTGCGCCGCGTATCCCCCGGACTCGTCCCCGTCGGTGCGCGACACGCCTGTCGAGAGCGACGAGATGAGCGCGTCCTGCGCCGCGTACTTGTGCTTGAGCTCCTGCAACCGCTCCTTGGTCTCCTGGTAGCTCGACTCGACGCCCCGCGCCTGCTCCAGGTCCAACTGCCGCTGCCGCTCGTCCAACTGCTGCTGCTGCTGCACAAGCTGCTGCAACCGCTGCCGCTCTTCCTGGAGATTGCCCTGGCTCAACCCCAACTGTGTCCGGAGCCGGGTCTGCTCGTTGGACAACTGCAGCTCGCGCAGCTCCAACCCGGCAAGCACGCCGTCGCCAGCCTCGGCCGCCGTGCGCGCCACCTGCTCCAAGTCCTCCTTCAATATGGCAATCTCCAGCTTGGTGCGGTCGATGCGCTCGCCCAACTGCCGCATCTGCAGCTCGCTCGCCTCCAACTCGCCCGCCGCGCGGTCGTACTGCACATTTCCGTGGTAGTAGTCGTGGGCCGCCACCAAGCGCTGCAAGCGCTCGAGGTCGGACTGCGTCTGCTGGAACTCGAGAAACGTGCGTTTCTCCTGGCGCAACTTCTCCAACTTGGGCTCGATCTCCTCGCCCAAGTCGGTGCGGATGCCCTGGAGCTTGGTCTCCTTCTTGGCCATGGTTTTCTGCGCCTTGTCCTTCATGCTCTCGTACATCTTGGTCCCGGCCGCCTCCTCGATCAACGAGAGGATCTCCAGCGGCTTCATGTTGAGCACCTTGGTGATCTTGCCCTGCATGATGAGGAAGTTGGGGTTGTTGATGTTGAGCTGCACCAGCTGGAAGAGCTGGAGCACCGTCTGCTGCTGCGCCCGGTGCCCGTTGATGAGGTACTTGGACGTGCCCCCGAGCACGATCTGGCGGGTCACGCTGATGCGCGGGTGCAGCTCGAAGCCGATCGGCAGCTTCAGCACCTCCAGGTTGTCGAACACGATCGTGACGCTCGCCTTGGTGACACCAGCCTGGCCGCGCTTGTAGATGAGGTCCTGGAGGTTCTGCGCCCGCACCACCGTCATCAGAGCAATCCCGAGCACGAAGCAAATGGCGTCGAGGATGTTGGACTTGCCCAGCCCGTTCAAGCCGGTGATGGCATTGAAGCTCGCGTCCCACCCGGAGATGACGGTGCGCGTCGCGTACAGCTTGAAGCCGTCGATGATGAGCTCCTCGACTCGCATCTGCGGAGGAGAACGGCGGCGCCTGTTTTTCTGCGGGCCGTGTTTTGCAAGCCGTGCTGCGCGCTGTTTTCGCGCCGCCGGTGTTTTGCTCCGATCCCGTGCAGGACGGCGTCGTGCGGTGGCAAACCGGCTCATCGTCGGCCCACATCGCATTCCCGGCTGCCGGCGAGGCATGGTTGTTGACACCGAGTACTACGACTTGTTGGGCGTGGCGCCCTCGGCGTCCGCCTTGGAGATCAAGAAGGCGTATCGCAAGAAGGCCATCCAGCACCACCCGGACAAGAACCCCGACGACCCGCACGCCGCCGCCAAGTTCCAGGAGATTGGCGAGGCCTACCAGGTGTTGAGCGACGCCGACTTGCGGCAGCGCTACGACAACCACGGCAAGGCCCAGGCGATCCCGCAGGAGGGCTTCGAGGACCCGCTGGAGTTCTTTTCCATGATCTTTGGCGGCGAGGCCTTCAAGGACTGGATCGGCGAGTTGACGTTGATGAAGGAGTTGAGCAAGGCGGCCGAGAAGGTGGGCGGCGAGGAAGAGGACGAGACTGCCGACGACAAGAGCTCGACCCCCGGCCAGGCGGACGCTGCAGGTGCCGCCTCCGGCCAGCTGGGCACCGCTGCGTCCGGCACCGCTGCATCCGGCACTGCCGCGCCTGACGCCCGCGGCGTGGCGCCGCCGGTGCCGGGCCGTGCGCCGACGCTCGCGATTTCTGACACGGCGCAGTCTAGCCTCGATGAAGAGGCGGCCAAGGTGGCATCCAAAGCAGCCAAGGCGGAGGAGGACCGCTTGTACGAGGAGGCACTCCAGAAGGAGCGCGAGGAGACGCAGGAGCGGCTTGCCGCCAAGCTCGTGGCGCGCCTCTCCCTCTGGACGGAGACCGACAAGAGGGCGGACGTGACGGCGCTGTTCACGGCCAAGATGCAGTACGAGGCGGAGCTTCTCAAGATGGAGTCGTTTGGCGAGGACATTCTCCATGCGATCGGCCAGGTGTACGTGTCCAAGGCGGAGATGTTCCTCGGCCTGCAGACCTTCTTTGGGCTTGGCGGCATGTTCTCGAGCATTCGCGAGAAGGGGCGGATTGTGCGCGACACCTTCAACACAGTAACGGCCGCGTTGGATGCCCAGCAGACGATGGAGAAGCTCAGCAAGATGCAGGAGCACAACGTGGGCGCCACGGCAGCGGCGGCGGAGGCGGCCGCCGCCAGCACGGCACAGGATGAAGCGGCTGCTGACACGCTGCCCGCGGCTCCGGAGACGCCGGACGTGTACACGCCCGAGGAGTTGGCCGAGATTGAGCAGTATCTCATGGGCAAGGTGTTGAATGCGGCGTGGCACGGCACCAAGTTCGAGATCCAGGGACTGTTGCGGGCGGTGTGCAACAAGGTGTTGTATGACGAGAGCGTGCCGTTGGCCAAGCGCGTGGAGCGGGCACAGGCGATGGTGATTGTCGGCAAGGTGTTCAAGCACACGAAGCGGGCGGCGTGGGAGCAGGAGGAGGCGCAGGTGTTCGAGCAGTTGGTGCGCGACCTGCACCAGAAGAAGAAGGTGGCGGAGAAGCGGACCTTCGGGGCGGACAAGGCGGGGACCAAGACCGAGACCAGGGCGGAGACAGCTCCGAGCGTGTCCAAGTGAGGCGGCGGCACCGGCCCGTCGCTCCTACGGATGGCTTTGACGACGTCTCCGATATACATTAATGAAGCTGAGTGGGATCAATACGGGAGGCTCTTTACGCGGAGTCGCTGTAGTCCTCCTTGCACAACTTGGCTCTCAAGCCGGCGCCGAACTTGTAGAAGACGAACGGGATCAAGATCATGGCCATCAGGATGAAGGCAAGCAACCACAGGGCCCACTGCAAGCCCAACTTGTGGTACATCTGCGTCGTGAACAACGGGAAGGCGGCACCGCCCGCCGACCGCAAGAACACCTTGGTGGCCAACGCCAGGGCCGCGTACTTGGCGTACGTGTCGATGATGTAGTTGTTCAACGAGTAGTAGATCAACACCATGCCGTAGCCAAACGCAATCCCGGACGAGGCAGGACCCACCCAGAAGACGTGCTTGTAGGAGGTGGCACCCAAGATCCACAAGGCAACGGCAGGGAACGGCAGACCGAGCATGGCGCCAATGAGACGGTCCTCGGGGGTCGGCGTCCGGCGCTTGCACAAGGCCACGTATCTGTGCTCGAGCACCGGGGTGGTGCAGAGGGCAAAGATGGCGCCGATCAAGATGGGGATGAACATCAAACCGATGCGGTTGTCCTTGAAGCCGTACAACTCGCCGAACACCACCGGGTAGGCAAAGAAGAAGGCGTACAACAACAGGTAGATGAGGCACACGTACACGCACATCAAGTCAAGCACGGGCTCGGTGGCGACAAACATCAACGGGCGGACGAGACACGTCTGCACCAACTCCTTGAACAGCAAGCCCACAGCCTCCTGCTCCGTCATGATCTTCATGTTGCCCGTCTCCTTTCTCATCTTGGCGGCGCGGCGCTTGAGAATGACCGGCGAGTACGTCTCGGGGATGAGCGACAGCACAATCCACATGACACCGGCAAAGGCCATGTTGACCCAGAAGATGAGGTCGTAGCGACCGGTGCTGATGTTGATGAAGCCGTTCACGAGCGGGCCAAACACAGGGCCCGAGTACGGCGCAAACGCAAAGAAGGCGATGGCAAACCCTCTTGTCTCCTTGGGGAACATGTCCAGGATGGAGCCACCGACGTTGGCAAGCCCGCTGGCGGCAAACACGCCGCAGAGGAAGCGGCACGCAAGCAAACAGCCAATGTTGGGCGACAAGGCGCACGGGATGTTGAAGATGGTGTACAAGCCCAACGAGATAAAGTACACGGGCTGGCGGCCAATCTGCTCCGAGAGCGGCAGCCACAAGAGGGGGCCGACCGAAAAGCCAATCACCATGAGCGAACACAGGAGGGTCGACACCTCGGTCGAGACGCCGAACTTGTCGTTGATCAAGCCCAAGCCGCCCGTCACGCACAGCAGGCCGTACGCCACCATCACCACCGTGATGGACAAGAGGATGGTGTACGACCACTTGATCCAGTTGGGCCAGTTGTGCGGGTTGTGCGGGTCGTTCACGAGGAAGGTGACAAACTCGACCTCCGGGTCGATCTCCGGCGCGGCGCCCACCTGTTCACCCAGCGAGTCCAGGTTCTTCTCGCCCTCGTCCACCGACTGGCGGTGAAAGGACAGCCGGCGGGTGGCGGAGCGCAGGAGGTTTGCCAGCGCGACTCTGCCCATCTCCTGCAACGTCGACACCGGCACCAAGCCGGTGGTGGTCTCCATGGTGTACTCCTCGGGGAACATGGGGTTGGCGATCGACACGGGGTTGATCACGTCGGGCACGGGCGCGTTGCGCTGCACACCGCGCTGCTCCAACAGCTTGCGGGTCTCCGTCTTGACGAGCCCGAGCGCGTTGTCTCTCGAGGCGGACAACTCCAGTCTCGCGTCCTCCGGCGCGTACGTCTGGAGCCCGTCGGCCTGGGGGTTTTCCGAGTCGAGTGAGTGGATGGACGCCATTGTGTGAGTGTGGGTGCGTTCAAGTGTGGATGCACTCGTTGTGTGGGGCGCCAGTGGGGCGGCCGGAGAACTTATATACACGCCGCATCTCTGCGGGTTGCTTGCTTTGAGCGACTATTTCGGGTAAGAGGAGTTTTGCGGGACGGGATATGCACGCGTGTGGGCTTGGCAGGTGCGGCTGGCTGGCCCATGCCGCGCACGCCGCGGCCGGAGCGGCACACGCGCCCGTTTTTTTGTGTCGCACGCGCACTGCGCTGCCGCCGGACGGGCGGACCGTCGTTGCTGCCGGGCGGCCCGCCGGCAGTCCTCCTGGCACGCGGACTTATCGCCCACGCCACTCGCGCGCGCGGGTGCGTCCACTGCGCCCCGCGCGGTTTATCCCGCATCGCGCGGGATGCGTGCATAGCGGTTCCGGCACGCTGCGCTGCTCCAGCACGACACGCAGTGCGGCGATATCGCCGGCACCGGAGCAGTGGGGCCCGCGGCGCAGGCCCGAGCGCACGGGCACGGCGTGCGGCGCGGCACCGCTGCAGCACCGCTGCAACACCGCCGCACCGACAGCCCCGGCCGCAAAACAAAGACTCATATTAACCGATATACCCTGCGCGCCAGCCACGCAGCCCGCACGCCACACAAGCACCGCGCAAGCACCGCGCAAGCACCGCGCGCCAGCCACGGGGGCGCCGCGCCGAGGGCCGCGCCGCACGCTAGGCCGCCCACTCCGCACGCGCCTTGTCCAACTGCTTCTGGAACCCCTGGATGTATCTGATGGCGCTGCGCCGCAGCTCCCGCAACTCCGCGTCCCCCAATGTGTCGACGCCGTCCAACGCCATGAGCTCCTTCAACATCATCTCCTCGTAGTACTTGTACTGGTACTCGCGGTCCTCGTCCCCCAAGTCGCGCCACCCGCCCGCCACCAACAGCTCGATCCCCGGCAACCACTTGCTGTCGAACAGCGCGCGCACCTCCGCAACAGCGCGCGCAGCCGCCTCCACCGGCAGCACCTTCTTCTTCTTCTTGCGCTTCAGCCGCGGCCGCAGCCCCCGCGCCAGCGCCCCCAGCCGCACGCCGCCACACGCCCACACAATGCACAGGAGCAACGCAAGCAGGATCGTCACCGTGGCGGGCGACACGCGCATCTCGCGCAAGTCGTCCACCGTCTGCGCCAGCCACTGCTGCCACAGCGCCGCGTCGAGCCACTCAAAAGACGCGCCCATCGTGTCGCAGGAGGAGACTGCCGTGTTGTGGACGCTGCCAATGCGCACGCGCACCGAAAAATTGAGGCGCACATGACAGCGGCCTCCGCCACATCCGGCGCAGCCGCGCGCCCGTCAGCCGCATTCCCGTCGATTCGCACCGCGCGCTACCCTCTAGTACACCTCCAACACATACCGCCCCGTCTCCTTCATCTCCTCCACCTCGTGCGCCGCGTCCACCGTCTCGCCCTTGCGCTCCGCACCCGTGCGCACCACGTCCTCGAGACACGCCGTGAGGTCCGGCACCGGCCACGTCGGCCCGCACAAGTAGAACGAGCCCTCCTGGTCCACAATCATGTCCGTCAACTCCGCAATGTTCTCGCGGATCCGGTCCTGGATGTAGATCTTCTCCGGCTGGTCCCGCAGGAACGCCGCGCCAATGTGCGTGAGGATGCCCGCCAGCTTGTACGCCTCCCACAACTCGCCGTACAAGTACTCCTCCCGCTGGTGCCGCAGCCCGAGGTACAAGTACATCGGCCCGATCTCGATCCCTGCCGCGCGCTGCACCGCCTTCTCCTCCACAAACGCCTTGAACGGCGCCAAGCCCGTCCCGAGCCCCGACATGATCACCGGCGCGAGCGGCAGCTTCGGCAACTTCATCACCGACGGCTTCACGCTAACCACCAACTCCGCACCCACCGCGAGGTCCAGGAGGTACTTGGAGCAGTGCCCGTACCGCTTGCGGCCGCGCTTGTCCACCCAGTCCACCACCACCACAAGCAAGTGCACCGCGTTCGGGTGCATCTTCTGCGACAGCGCAATCAGGTACTCTCTGCGCTTGAGCGGCGCCACCAACCGCACCAACTCCTGCGCCAGCGGCCGCGCCAGCGGGAAGAGCCCCAACACGTCCAGGTACAGGTAGAACTCCTCCTCCTGGAACCGCTTCAACTCCGCCGCGCCCTCCCCGCTCGCCAAAAACTCCAACTTGCTCTTTTCCTCCTCCTTGCTCGCATACGGCGCCAACTGCTCGTAGAAGCCCTTGCCGGGCTTCCCGAGCAAGTCCAAGTTCTCCGTGAACGTCTGGAACACCGTGCGCGTCTCCACCACCAGCGCGTCGTCGCGGCTCGGCACCTCCACCACGTTGTTCGGGTCCAACCCGTACATGGCCAAGAACTCCTCCACCTCCTCGCTCGGGTTGCGCCCGTGCACGCCCAACGCCTCGCCAATCGCGTACGTGAGCCCCGTCCCCGTGATGTCAAACTCAATGTGGAAGATGTTCCGGTCGTACAGCTCGGGCGTCACCCGGCGGTTCTCCTGCACCTTCACCACAAAGTTGCGCACCGGGAGGTCCGGGCGGAGCAGCTTCTCCGTGCCGTACGCCTCCTTGAAGGCAATCTTCTTGGCCACCAGCACCACCAGCGACGTCTGCACCGCGCTCTCCTCTTCCCCGCCCTCGCGCGGGTTCGGACCGAACGCCGTCTCCACCGGGAATACGGGGAGCAACGTCTCCTCCTCCTCCTTCTCCTCGGGCTGCTTGGCAGCCTCGCCCACAAGCGCCGTCACGTCCGCCACCACGCCCAGCTCGTGCACCTTGTTCACCAACGTCACCAACACGGCCGGGAGCAACTCGATGTCCGAGCCCATGGCCTCCCGCAAGCGCGGCGCCAACGCCGTCGCGTCAAGCTGCGGGTCCACCGTGAGCCAGAACGCCACCTGCGCCGCAAACAGCGCCGTGTACAGGCCCGTCTCGGGCACCTCGCCGAGCGCCAGGGGGTCCACCACCACCACCTTGTTGCCGTTGGCGGCGGCCGCCTTCACGAACGGACGCGGGAGCTTGCCCACAAACTCCTCCTTCGACGCAACGGGCGCGGGCGCCGTGATCAAGATGGTGCCCTCCGGCTTGGCCGTGGCCACCACGTCGAACGCCTTGAGCACCAGCGGGTCCGCCACCGCCACCACGGACGCCGCGTCGGCAACACCGGCAGACGCCGCCACGGACGCCGTCTTGGCGGACGCGGCACGCACCTGCGAGTGCACCACACCGCCGCCGTTGATGTTGTCAAACGTCTGTCTGAACTCCACTGCCGCCAGCTCGTCGAGCGAAAGGGCGTGCGCAATGCGGGCAGGCACCAGCACCAACAGCAGGTTGTCGGGCGACCAGAAGACGTACTCGGCAGCACCCACCTCGGCAGGGCTCGCGGCGCCGTCCTTAATAACCACGTACAGCAGCGCCACGGTGCGGGCAACCGCCTCGCTCCACACAAACCCGGGCACGTACGTGAACTCGGCCACCTGGGGGCCGGCCAAGCCCTGCTGCAAAAAGAGGGACGCCAGCACGTCGCCCCTCAACCACAGCAGCTGGCCGGCGTGCAGCAGCTGGCCCACGACGACGACGGTGCGGGTGCCGGCGGGGATCGCCTGGGCAAACGCCGCGGCGTCAAAGGGCAGCGCCACGCGCACCGACACGACGCCGACAGGGGTGCCGGCGGGCAAGTGCAGCACCAACGACAGCCACACGCCGTGCTCGACGGTACCGTGCACAACAAACACCACGTCGGGGGAGGCGTGGCCGGAGTACTCGAACGGCTGGTAGTTGGTGCCCACAACCTTGTTCAAGGCGGCGAGCAGCGCCTCGACGCGCTTGGCAGCGGGGAGCAGCAGCAACAACGAGACGGCCGCCTGCAACTTGGCAGAGGCGGCGGCCAACTCGGCCAGACTCAACACGCCGGCGATCTTGCCCAGAGAGCGCAAGAACAGAGGGCCGTCGTACAAGTTGACGGCGGGCCCGGCGGCGCCGGCAAGAGCAAGGGTCAACAACAGCATGTGCTGGGCCTCGTGGGCCAGCAACAGGGTCACCACGGGGAAGCCGAGCGCGCGCGCCGCCAAGGTGGGGGTCGCGTAGTCGGCAACAAGGGCACCGGTGGCCTCGTCGTAGTCCAAGGCGGCGACGCTGAAGGCAAAGGGCGCGGTGGTGGAGGCCGCCGCCAAGGTGGGCTGCATGTAGCGCCACGCGGAGCCGGGCACCAAGACGGGGACGGGTGCAACGGTGGAGGCGGGGGACAGGGCGTGGTAGCCCAACAAGGCGCTGGCGGCACCGCCTCTGACGTCGAGCTTGGTCAAGCTGGGAACGATGCCGCTGGCGTTGGTGCGGTGGAACGTGCGCCACAACTGGATCGCGCTGTCAAGCAGCGTGGCGCCACCGGGGGCGGCGTAGGCAAACACCTTGGCCGCGAGCAGATAGGCAGTCTGGGCGACGAGCGTGTGGGGCGCGGCGTAGGCGGCGCCGTGGAGGGCACCGGGGTCGGCGGGGAGGCCGAACGCAGTGGCGGCGATCGGAGACAGGGCGTCCAGGGACACGGAGGCGTCGATAGTCATGGTGAGAGGAGAAGCGGAGGAGGAGGGCCCTTGCTTTTTTCGCGCAGTGCGAGGCCGGCGCCACAGCGCACGGTGCTGTGGCGCATGTGGCTGGTGTGTGCTTTCACGTGCAAGCTCGCGATGGTCCGATCGGGCAGGAATCACGTGATACACGCGTGACACGCACGTGAGTGATTTGTGAAGAGTTTGATTGTGGATTCTGACGCCTGGGGGCCACATTACCCCTTAAGTAGCCCCCGGGAATCGCCAGCACGCTACCCCTACCCGCATACAGCCCAGCACGGCTATCCCTAGCCAGCTGGCACCCCCTGGACCGCACTAAATGTCATGCCGGTCCCCAAAAGGGTAATCTCACATCACGTGTCCCAAAGCGGCAATTTCCTCCTCTGACATGATTCACGTACCATACACGTGAATTGCACGTGTGTCGTGTCGCGGTGTTTGCGCGGTATTTTCGCGCGTGACGTCACTTCCGAGCGGGCATATCGGTTGCCGACTGCATGCCGGAGGTGCGTCTGCGCGGCATGCGAGTGGGACCGCGGCGCCCGCGGTGCTTGCGGCACAGCCGGTGGTCTGTGCGCTGGCGGCGGCGGTGCTGCAGGCGCAGGGCTCGCGCTCGGCGTTTCCGGCGTTTCCGGCAATCCCGGCGTTTGAACGGGATACAAAACTCTTGGCACTGCAGCGGGATGTGCGTCATGCGCGCGCAACCAAACGCCAGCCAATCGGATTTGGTTTCGCGGCATTCGCACTGCGCCTTGTCTCCCTTTCCCCCCGCCGCAGAAAATATAAAACTCACGCTCCTCCCGACCTGCTCGCCCCCGCCATGTCTGACTACAGCAAGGAGTACGTTCCCGTTTCCGTGGAGGAGATCCCCGCGCCCGTGACCATGGGCCGCCGCCACAAGCACCGCCCGGGCAAGGCGCTCGCCTTTGGCGTTGTTGCCGTCACCGCCGCGGCTCTGTTCTTTGCCGGCCGCGTGTACGAGGTCCACAACGCGCCCCACCACCCGCACGCCTTCCACCCGTCCCACCGCGGCCCCCACGGCCCCCACGACGTCCCCGAGGAGTTTTTCTTCGAGATGCCGCCGCACGGCGTGGACGAGGTGCGCCACCGCGGCCACCGCGGCCACCG